>LGRX02032861.1:0-48299 GCA_001247695.2 Cymbomonas tetramitiformis
GGATATTACTGTTAAAAATAACAATTCCAAGTTTCGTGCGTTAGATCGCACGAGAACCTTAGTGCAGTTTAGGATTGCATGCGTTGGGTGTAAAAGAGATGAAGCCATGCCAGCTTAGCTTGTAGGCGGCACTGCAAACTGAGCTGATGCGGCCGCTGACGGGCTCAATCAAGAGCTAAAAAATAGGTATTCGTGTTAGGAATAGATATTCGTCGGTTACGAAAGTGGGAAAATATTTACTTGATGTAATTCAAGTAACATTGCGTGGGGGTATGCATGCAATTGAGCGTCCAGCGCTTCGTTTTCGCACCTAAGAGCGGTTTAACCTAAAACCGTGCGCAAGTACTGTGCGAGTAGCTGTGTCATGAGTACTTTACGTTCGATCGGTCCGGTGACAAATATCCCTCGTTGGATCACATTCTGATTTCTGAAATCTGAATTCAATCATTTAACATTTGCGTTTCGATCGGATGTGGCTGTCGTGTGGTGTTTCAATGGTGCTGGCCAGGCGATGGTCTGTCGCTGTCGTGTGGACGCGCCCGTCCGGCTGTCGTGTGTCACATGTCGAAAATCTGTTCTCAACTAAGCGAAAATGGTTCTAACATCAACATGAAAAATCCCCCCTGACTAGTGAGGCACAAATGGTTCTATATGTCCCACAACAAGTTTTCGGTATTTTTTTTGACATTCGCGCGCGGTGGGTTTGGGAGTTTTGATGATTGTTAAGTGGTGTAAATTGGGCGAGGTGTGAGTTTTATGCATAAAACTTGATATGCAAAGTATCATGTCGAAAAAGTAAAAATTGAAAAAGTTATGGATTATTTTCGGTTTCAGATTTGATAACTTTTTTGATGCTGACTTTTTCGCAGGCTGAAAACCTAGGGCAGAGGTCTTTGTGGATGATGAAGAATGACGACTTTTGGGTGTGGATGATGGTGATGATCTTAAAGGTGACATAGGATGACGTCATGCATGACTCGTCGTCAAACGAAAGTGGGACCAGAAAGATAGCGTTTCTGACAATAACGAATGTGCCACCTCGCAAGATGTTTAGTTTTTGTTAGCCAATGGAAACCGTGGGCCATCGATCAATCGATACGATGATTTGCGATCTAGAATTTGATTGGTTGGGCGGTGAAACGATTCCGCTAGCGTTCGATTTTCAAACATATTGTACACCAGAATTTGAAGCTCATTAGTTTTGTATTACGGCGGCCAGCAGGATATGCCTGGACGAATTGAGGGAATAACATGTTTGCCGATCGCTGAAGTTTCCTCACCAGTGTGCGCACAGGTCCCTCTTCACTGCTAGCTTTGCATAACGAGTTGGTTGCGAATCTTGCGTGCTTTGGTATGCGCCGGCTGCTGGGATCTTTTGGTGCAGGTGGTTATGCGCCGGCTGCTGGGTTCTTTTGGTGGAGGTGCAGGGCGCGCTGATTCGCGAACTATGTTGCCAGCTTCTTGGTTATGTTTTTAATTCCTGTTGCTTTCGTTTCCCACAAGATTCGTTACGTCCCACATGTTTATGGTGCCCGATCTCAGGATCTTGTGCTACGAACGTCGTGGTAATTCTCCTGCGTCGTTTATCTTGATCTGGGCAGCAGCGCGGTCCATCTTGAAATGGGAAGCGCCGTTTATCTTGAACCGGGTAGCAGCGCGTCTGGGGCTTGCCCTGGCGGGATCTTCCTCGGTCTTAGTTGGCCATGCTACTTTCAGTTTAGGATTTAACTTAGGCTGTTCGCCATGCTCCTTCTCTTCTCAACTTATGTAAACAGTCAGCGATGCTGCTTCTTTTCCACCGGCTGACAGTTTCAGTAAATGTTCGCAGGTACTACGGAATCTTCTGCTCGCCAAGAAAAATGATATTTAGCACTCGCAGTTTGCGTGGTCTGCGTGGCACGAGAATTAGTGATGTCCTTCGGGGCACGTTCATTTTGCTTGTTGAGATGCGATAGGGGTTTGCTCTTTTAGAACCCGTTTAGTATCAGGTTATAGAATAGAATAGTTTGATAAGCGGTATTGGAACTATGAATGTGCTGCTGCAAATTTGTATTATTATTATGATTTTGCCCTGCATGATTTCTGTTGTGTGAATAGCTGATATTGTCGTCCGAGCAAGAGGGACCCTGCCGTCACGTATATGAGCGTTTTATATACCGGTTCGAATCTGAAGAACGGAATTGTGACTCTTTCGAACAGAGTGAAATAAATATCAGCGAATATTATCACGCGAATAACGCGGAATTATTCTAAAAAGTCAGGAGAGGTCATGCCAAATCAAGCCAAAGGTCCCGTATTTATCAAATGTTATCAAGTTATCAAGTTGTTTGAATAGGTTGCTATATGCACATCAAATATGGTTCTATTCCCCAGGCAACAATCTGCTGACTCGTGCAATGATGTGCACTATGATTCTCAGTGAGGTACTAATGGTTCTATTCCCCAGGCGACAACTTTTCTATTGCCAAATACATTGCCAAATATATTGCCATATTAACTAGTACATATAGTACACTCTTGAATAAACAGCATATTGATAACTTTTGTTATCAAGTTATCAACTTTTGTAAAAAATTCGCCATGACCCGTTCACACTTTGTAGTAAAGTCTAGGTATTAGCTGAGGAGGATTGTTATTAGCCTTGAAATAAGCAAAGTAGGTCTAAACACAAGATGTTTACAAATTCATATCCTACTGGGAAAGCAGAATTATAAGAAAATTACAGATTACATTAACCTGGAAAGTAGAGTTACGCAAGGCAAAATATCAATAATAGAGGGCTCTTTTCTTGCAAGCGAAGAGTAATAATTGTCGAATTCTACTATCCTATAACTAAGCAGTTCCTGAATTTGAGGTTTACCAGAACAGATGAAAGTTGTCCGTGACGGGCTAAAGAAGGACGCAGTGCAGACGCAGTGCAGGGGATGTTTTAAATTCCTCCACGCAGATCCAATATTGTACAGCGGACGCTCTAGGTTAAGATCCTGGCGGCAATATCCTAAGTTGCTGGGCGCGCGACTGCCAAGATCCCGGAATCGTGTGTCTTCCTCCCGCCGCACCTGGATGATGAACGATATTTTGTCAGTCGGGGATCGAGAAACAACCAGCGCAAAGATTTCGGCCAGAGGAAAAGCGGAACCGAACCTACACTTGGTGAGGTAGCATGGCCAATGATGACCGGGGTTATTCCCGCCAGGGTAAGCCCCCAGACGCGATGCTACCTCTAAAAACGTGGCAAGGATCGTGTGTCATGGAATTTGGAATCGGCCAATGGGGTTACGACGCACGATAGCGCCCCTGGTAACGGCCGTCATTGTTACGTTTGTCGCGAGCGTAATAAGTAATCATCATGAAAGTGTCACTTGACGCTGTGTAAAATTCTCCGTTAGCGCTACAGGTCCTGGACAGGTTTTATGTGTGACAAGAACGCACGTCCAAACCAGAAAAGCGCAGAAAATGCATGCACACACTATTTCAAAATATCAAAACAAGGAGAGGCAGTCAGTCTTGGAAGGTGTTGTGTCTGTGAAGTAACAAAAAGGAAACGTTTCAACAGAAATTTGCAAAGCAGAGGCACTCAAACTATACTTCGATGAACAGATCGCATGAGACTAGCGCCGAGAAAGCAAGAAACGGGGTATCCTATGAAGATAGTGCAACTAAAAAAAAACCAAAGTAAAACAAAACGCTGCTCGTATCCTTTAAAAATCACACGCGCAGGTTTTGGCTGTCAAGATTCGCGAAGTGAGCAGAGGATGTCAATCTATATTTTTGAAGAAGCGGAAGAATCATGGTCCAACCAGTCAAATTTCTGAAAGCAAGTTATCGTATCGATCATCGACCGACTACGTACGCTTTTGATTGGTTAATGTAAATTGTAAAACAGTTGCTGATTCCCGTGTAAGATCTCATTGTGTTGTTACCAACTTACCATCGTAAGATTTTCATCGGTCACGATCTAACGAGCAGTAGAGATGGCAAGCGCGCGCGTGTCACCCTTGTCAAAGCTGACAGCTGTTTCAAAAGACCGAAGTCTATCTTGGGTTGCGTTGGTGGCTACGGTCTTGTCTTTGTGTGTCACATCCTGACGATGTCATACCACACGCCAATCTTCGGTCGCGCTCGCGCTCGCGCTTCAGCCAGTTTTAACATTTTCTTAGGCTTTGAGTCTAAGTCTATCTAGCTGGATGACGTCATCACATGAATAACGTCATCGCCATTAAATGGCTGACGTCAGCTTGAGGTCCTAGGGTACTGGTTTTGAAATTTTAAAACCGCCATAACTTTTGCAATATTCATTTTTTGGTATCGCGATCTTGCGTGTACAATTTTACAAGAATGTTACACGTCTCCTTAATAGGGCTTGCACTAATTCATGCATTTCCATTCAAATTCCACACGCGCGGACTACCCCAAACTTCGTTGGGGGGGGACATATACTAATATTTCGATTCACTCTGGCTTACCACTACGCATTGTGCGATTTGTACCAAGCAATAGAGGCACCCGATAGTTAAAGCTGACCGTGATAATCACGACGCGGGTCCTGGCGCGACGGGGCATACACGGCTACACACGAAGACGCCACAAACTCCATACTAAACAGCGAGTATAAACGTAACCTTTCAAACATTTGCATTTATACTCGGACGTTCAAATTAAAGTGACACCGCAACTGTTCGACGCTTTGCATTGTTCATTCCTCAGTTCTCAGTTCAGGATATACAGATTATTCCCATCGAGTGCTAATACTTGTAGCACTACAAGTGTCTAGGAGGGCAGGAGGGTTTTCTATCTTGAGATATATACACTCATTTTCGGACGAAATAAATATTGCTCATGGTACCGGACTGGAAGACTAGAAAACTATCGGTCCCCCTATAACAGTCATTAAAAAAAAAGAATGCTGCCTTGATTGACGGGGCAACCATGCCTGCATATCTGACTGCATCAGATGCCCGTAAATGCTGACCTTTGCCATGCATGCAACTGAGTCCAAAGTGAAGGGAACTGGCAAGATAACTACTCACATATCAGACATGGCCATTTGCATTATGCCTGTTGATTGAGGTCTATCTTTCATTCAGATTCAACCATAGAAGACAGAATGACAAAGGATTTGCATTTATGGCTGACAACCTTACAAAAATCACATTGGTCATTGGTCTCCTTTAAGTTTTTTATTCTACTGAATGTGCGATGCACACAGTAACTATTATATTCCAATGTACAGAGAGGTTATACATGCTAGTATATGTACATTTACACAATGGTAACCCCCGATGGGAAACCAGAGGGCCACTCCTTCACTTTCCATGAAGGTATCCTTATCCAGTAGTTTCTGTTTTTACAAATATACAACCTGGGTGCCCTCGTGGTATTCCCCCACAGCAACCCGAGGATCCACCAATCAAGTCGCAAGCATCACCTCCATTGCCGGGAGATTTCTCTTCACAAACTGGCCTCTAACACGAGGACGATTCTCTGCCAATTTCTTCCGGCTCACATATCTCACCTGCGCACATAAAGAAGAACGTGAGTGCTGCGTTCCGAGTGTACGCACCACAAGAAGCCATGTAAAGCCATCACCTGCTCCGTCACTCAAGAAGCACACAAACACAAGTCTGCAAGCATCAACTTATGAAGACGCAAAGGCAAGGGCTAAACCATAACTGCACTGGACGGCAACCTATGAAGATCAGGAAACAAATAGTACGCAGGGTCACTAAAGTGATAGCATAACGGTCTTGAGCATATGGAAAATCCAACCTGCAAACCTCCTGAGAAAAAACTTTCTATACACTGTACAGCCATCCGCGTACCTTCTTCTCAAAGGATAAATTTTTCCGCTTCTCACGAAATTTCGATAGTGCCAGTGCTCGCCGCGTGGCATCTCGTTTGGTCTTCATGCTATAAGAGTCCAGCTGCATCTGCGACCCCAAAGCAGATTGATTCAGCACAGCACTCTTACAGCCTGACACCACAGGGTCAAAAGACGGACCGGGATTGGTTGTAATGAGAGAGAAGACCAAGCAAAGGTTGAACGTGGCCAGGCAAGCCAAACCTCACAAGCAGATGCAACGGCAGTGTTTCATAGCAGCTCCAGGTGTGCCGAAGGTCAAAGCTGAGCCAACGACGAAAACCGCCGATCTGATTTCCTCACAAAGGAAGCAACCAAAAGCCAAGGACCACAGAGAGGAAAGTGCTGCGAGGGCGGTGTACGAACCTCCTCCTGACGGTTCACTTGCGCTGCATACTCGGACGAGGCCGTGTCACCGGGGTCCGTGGAGACCGAGCTCGAGGACGCAGTATCCGCCGGTGGGATGGCCCGAGGAGAGGGAAGCGGCAAGAGGCACGGATGAGGTGGCTGCGAGGCCACGTTAAATTTGACTGGAGCTGGAGGGGGTGGGAATGGCATGAAAAAGGTTGGGCAGTTGTTAAACATTGCGGTTGACTGCCACTGATACGGGGGCAAGGATGGAGGGATCTGAGCACCAAACGAGGTTACGGGATTCGGTGGGTGCGGAGGAAGATGTTCGAGCCGAGAAGAGGCCTCAGGAAGGAATTGCAATGTGCCTGAGGGATCTAGGCCAGCAGGTACCGCTCCTGGCTGGGTAGCCAACAGTCTCGGCTGGGCAGGCACTGGTCCCGGCTGGGCAGGCATCGCCAGCGGCTGGGAAGGCATCGAAACCGGTGGGGCAGGCATCGACACCGGCTGAGAAGGCATCGAAACCGGCTGGACGGGTACCAGTCCCGGCTGGGGTTGCCCAGGAGCATGTTGAGTAGGCATCGGTGCCGGCTCAGCCGTCGTAACTTTCGGCTGCACAGCCAACAAACGTGGCTTCCCCGATGCAGGCGTCAGATTGGTTGTAGCTTTTGCAAGCTTCGTTGCCGTTGGTTTTGTTACTGCAGGTGCCAGCTTCAGTGCCCCTGCTACTGGCTCAACAGTAGCTGGTGCAGGCTTCACCGTGGATAGCACTGGCTTCAACGGCTTTTCCTCCTCTTGAGGAAAGAAGTCGGAGAAGGCGGATCGGCTGCGGGAGTGATTGAGCTTCGTGAGGCCCGAGGGGGGGCATCTCTCGGCGTCGGGCACCAAGGCGCCGCCGCCCGGCAAGGCAGAGAGCAACTGCATCTCAACCATGTGATTATGCATCAGCAAAAGGCCCTGCTGAGTTAATTGGCTGGCAAGGGTTCCGTTTGCCATGGGAGCGCTGCGGCTACTGAAGAGAGAACGCAGCAGATGCAACAGGCTCGCGGACTGCACGGGCTTCACCTGCACAACGGAAAGTCTTTTCAGTTAGCCTTCACTGCAACCCTCCCTACCAAATAGCCACGCGATCGGGAAGGATTGACGTCTTCTCTTTTTCAAGTGTTCATAGCAATGTTTTTCACGTTGCGTTGCTTGCGGCGCCGTGCGGTCTCGACCGCGTCGCAGGTACATTAACTGAGGCGACCGCTATTTTGCGTTGTGCACGTAAAGGGAGCAGATAGGCAAAAAGAGAGGAGGGAATAGCAGCTCGCGCTTCTGGAGGAACTTACTATGTAACTCGCTGCGCCGGCATTCAAGCACTGGTGTTGAGCCTCGTATGCTTTCTCTACCGACATTACTGTGGAGGCAACAGGGGGAAAGCCTTCAGTTTCCAATGGTGCCAAGCAGGCCCACGCTGAGTGAACGTTGCTTCCGAAAGACACAGAAAAGAGGCGACGAAAAGAGTATCATCGCAAACGGGTCGGAAACGGCAAGTGTTGCAAGAGAAAGCAGGCATTTCAGGCTGTATACTGAAACCGTCAGAACGTTGAGTACAAGGGCAAACTATGGACAGCACTACACAATAGGCTAGGGGCACTGAAGACGCGCACCAATGACAGGCACGCTAAGCTTTCTGGACGGGCTCAGGCCGTGCAGTATGTCCAAGCCATCACCCTGTTCAGTGTGTGGTGGTTAGCGCTTCTCTTCAAGTGTAGAAGTAAACGAACATATTGTAGAGAACGTGATACAGAGTACAAAAGTATGTATACCTCTGGCATACGAAGGTCTGTGAGAACGGCATCGAAATCGCTTTGTTTATCTTGCAGGAGAGCAAGCGCCTCTTTCCCGCAGGATGCTACTTGAACTGAGCAGGGCCGCCCGATTGTGCACACCAGCGCCACTCAGCTTGCAAACTTTGCTAAAGTAAACTGCAAATATATGACATTAACTGTCTGTGAAGACTACACCAGAATACAGAAACACGTGTACGTGCTGTATAACAAGGATAGAGCACAGAATTCTCCACTGATGAGGACCTGACATCCCAAGCAGCGGTCGCTATTGAGACGAATATTCGAGAATGACTATCGTTGCGAGCTAGGGGTATCTCGGGAATTCACCAGCGCAGCCTGCTTTCGATAGTACCGCCCGCAGGATATAGCGCGTTGAGCAGTCATCGTCAACCAATAGAATCCGTGCACAGAACTGGTCGGATATGGGCATAAAATTTTCGGGGTGGTCGCCGAGAGGCGAAAAACCGTGAGCCATGCAACGCGGCGAAGTATATAAACACAGCCGCTTCTTGGCCCTGAAAATATTAACCCGTGTAAGCGTCCTAATTGGCCACGACGTGCGACCCGAGTAAGCAGAAACTGCAGAGGATCTCCGGCGGGGGGAGAATAAACCAAACTTTTCGCACGTACGCACCACTATGCGCAATAAACCATAAGCGCGTCCAAGCTTTCTCAGTAAACGGGCACAACAACGACCAGAAGACTAACGCGCGCGTGCAGGCACCCGATATGTGCTCGGAATGTACGTTTGTAGCAGAGAACTCTGAAGCAGTATTTCTCACGGAAATAATCCACCACTTATGCTACACGCGATTCGTACGCTCTTAATGTAATAGATTCTTCACGCCGCAAGAGTAATATGTCCAGAGTCTGATTTACGTTCACTTGTGCTTAGGAAACGAAAATCTTGACAGCGTCAATTCCTACGTTTGCACCATGCCTCCTTTTGAGTAAGCTTCAGATTTCCAAAAGTTTGTGTTGTGTTTAATTGTTTATGTTTAGCGAATGGAAATTCCCTTCCGACGAAGCTCAAAATCGATTGAATCGCAAATCCAAATACTATCTCGATACTCATTTGTCACAATCGTGAACAGATCGCGACTATCGGACAAAACTGTATCAAATGTATGAAAATATCAAGAATATTGCGTGGCAAGGGCGTGCTGAAATGTGACCAGAAAATCTTCCATGTGGCGTTCATTGGTGTATTCCATTCATACAGTATTCCGATAGATTCGGTATTGTGGTGGGTATGCGTAGTTGATGCCTCGTCAAGCATAATTATCTTCTCGGCTCGTGAGATTCGCAAATGGCTGTGCTCCTTGCGGACATTTTCCTGAATAACTACGAAATAACATAAAATATGACCGAATCGCACATAAATATCTTGAGGAATTTTCTTACAGAAAATGTGATTGCAGGTCGATGATATCATGCCACATAAGCTAGAATTGTATTATGGATTTGTTAGCAGCTAATCAGCTACTAATTAGCTTAATATTTCTCCTGGATCTGTTTCAACATAAACGATTCGAGATACAGTCGTACAGTACTGTCCTGAACTCCTGGTCAATTTTACGGCTTTCCACATATCCGAATGCCGAATCTACATAAAATATCTCATGTACCATGTCAAGATATTTCTGATTTGAGCAACTTCTGCTTCTGAAGTGACACGTGGGATAAAATCAAAATCACATTGATTATTAGACCATTAGAGTTTGACTGCAGTGGAGACGTGCCATCCCAGTCATGTTATTCTTGTTTGAAGGAACCCTTCCCGCGCAACGCCCATTTGTTTGATTAACGTTACAAACGGTTTCGGATTTGAAATAAGGGACAGGTGAACAGGGTCACACGTCAGGCCTAGGGATACTCGTGAAGGTGTCGAGCAGATACGAGATAGACCTACAGTAGCAGTAGATGAGTTGGCGTGTCACGACCTGAAACTGTGTATAGGATATCACGGTCCAGGTTTTTCGATCGCGCGAGAAAATCGCGATCCACGATTTCATCCTTTCACGAACTGTTTCCTGCGTTAGTGGGAAATATTTCAGAGCAGTTTTTTAACCTTCCGCTCCGCTTTTTAACACTGTGGCAGCGGCATGGATATACCATTAAAGTGCATATGCATGTTAGGCACCGCACATATAAGGCTAGGATGAACTCATATTGGCGAGAGGAACATGTATGTGATATGCGGGGTTTCGCATTCTGCCCAGTAGAATGGAAGATGCCTCATCTTCGCGGACCTTTTCAATTTTTCCAACTTCTTGGATCAACGTGGATCTTGTTCAAGTAGTAAGTGTCCGACTATACGGTACGCTTTTTTATCACTGTAAAAACCCTATGAAAACCCTATGACATATGTCATAACCCTATGTCATATATGTCATAAATCATACAAGAAAAATGACAAGGGAAAATGATAAGAAAAATGACAAGTAAAATGACAAGAAAATGACAAGTAAAATGACAAGGAAATATACAATAAATATACAATAAATAATTACGTGATAAATGATAAATAAATTACGTAAATAAATGTGTAACAAAATAAGAAATAAATAAGTTCTAAAATAAATTTAAATAAGTTCTTAAATAAAAGATGTACATGTATATATTATAAATTGTTCTTAAGTTATTTTATGGAAGTTTGATAAGTCTTTTTATAAGTTCTATTTTATTACCACTTATTTTTAAATTATTAATTTTGCACAATTCCTTAAGTTCGGCATTTGTTGCAAATGAATACGTGAAAGATAAATTAATTCTTATAACAAAAATAGATTTTTGTTCTCTTCTTGAATTTTTTATCATAAATTCTTGTAATACATCTTTCATTTCAAGTTTATATTTTAACTTATATATATGTTCTTGGACATCAAATGGAAGATCATTCCAAGTAGTAGTTTTTGCTTTTACTACTTCTTTACTTTTCTTTTCTTTTCTTTTACTAAAAGTTCTTGTAATACTTCTTTCATTTTTTCTTTATGTTGAACTAATGGTAATAACATAAGTAAATAATCATTAGTAGTAATAGTAGTCATCGTTCTACCTGTGCCCGGAGGCACAGCGTGAGCCGATATGCCTATGCGTCCGTATGTGTGTCATCGGGGGTAATCTGGGATTGGCACGATGACAGTGAAATTGGGCTTGAAATCACGATGAGAATGAATACCAGATGTCCGGGGTATGACAGTATGACACTATGACAGTATGACAGTATGATAGTATGACACTATAGTAGTATGACAGTACTGTGGGGGGTGTCATCGTGGAACTCAGTCAGACCCTCGAAGAATGGTCAGATTCGCATCGGGGTTGAAAAGACAATGAAATCGAATATCAGATATTAAGGTTATGACAGTATGACAGTATGACGCTATGACAGTATGACAGTATGACAGTACAGTAGTATGACAGTACTGTGGGGCAGTCATCGTGTCAGCCTGTCGGCATAACATCTGAATCGAGAATGATGAATCGGAATTAGAAATGAGATCGGATCGGGAACTGAACGTTGAGCCGAAGTGTGACATCGGCTCTCGAGTGGTTGACCCTGCAACCTGAGTGACGAGTGAATAAGTTGCTGAAATCTGTATAGGCAGCCCTGACCGGGAGTCCCGGTGCAGGCCCCTATGACAGATTCCTAGGTAGCCAACACTGGACCGTGACTGATCCGTAAGCCTGTGCTGTGACACACCGAGTGTCACAGGTAGCTAGACTCGAGACCGTTCCGACTCCGTGACCGTTCCGGGTATATCTAGCTTAGGGTTTATTTCTTATGCGAGTTTATCTATATTGGTTCACTGACTGTCTGATATCTTGAACCGGGATATTCCAGTAGGTCGTGGACCCATTCCACGCTATATTCCACAGCTAGTTTGGCCATGATTGGCTAAAGCAGCCGCTTGGAGAGGTGGTGCGCGACGGCGCGTTTGGGGACTCACGGGAATTTTGAGATGAGCTGTTTGCGGTGAGCATCTTTGAGCCGCAGCTATGGGGGTTCGACCTGGACCGGGCCTAGTCGACGCAATGTTCATTTACGGTATTACGCTTGCCCTGATCCCGCTTGCTGCCGATTTTTGGGCTGGTGGCTCGAGCACCTTCGACCTCGACGACGTCTTCCAGTGCCCCTCGCTCGCATGGCTCTACCGCTCCTTCCGTGACTGTGACGTCGCATCTTCCCAACCTTACCCGAACGCGCCCCGGCGTACCACCTCCCATCAGGCTTTCAGAATTATGGGTGTATCCACTAGAGCAAAACGGTCCCTCACGAGGGACTCCGACATCGACGCCTCGCTGAGGCTCACTGACGCGGTTCGCAACACACCGACGGCCAAATCACCGGCTATTACGAACCCCGACCCTACTTCCAACACCGACGCCGACGTTGCGACGAGGAAGTATCTACAGGAGCAGTCCAAGCTTGTGGACGAGGTCTACAAGGGGCGGCTCCATCGGACATGGGCCAAGGGTATCCGCGAGGATATCCTTGGCGACAAGAAGCATTATTTCAGCGGCACTTCTGACGCGGGTCTCCTCTCCGATGTGGTGGTTCAGCTACGTACGGAGTTTGAGTCCGCTGGGCTGGACCTGGTCTCGTTCGACCTTGACGACCCCCAGGCTTTGGTGGTGGGCAAGGTGAACGCCCTGCTGTACGACGTGCTTGGGCTTATCATCGAGAAGCACAGCAACGCCCACGTCTGGCTTACGGGTACGGACGCGTCTGCCGACCGAGATGGACGGCGTGCGCTGGTGGACATCGTGAAGCGCAGCGTACCAGTGGCGTTGCGGGAGTCCTTCCAGCAGGAGCATGCCGCGCTTAGTTATCCCGCAAACGTTGACCCGCAGCCGATTTTGGCTCGGGAACAACGTTTGGTGCGGGATAACAAGGCCGCCGACTGGACCCCCACCGAGGCCACCAGGAAGCTCAGCCTCTACAGCCGGCTTGACCCGGTGTTCTACGCCGCGGTCAAGGTGCGTTACCCCATGGTGGCCGATCTCGCGGCGGTTTCCCTCGGTGCTCTGCGCTCTCTGGTTGTAGAGATTTATCAGGCATGGGCGCAGACGGACGTGGGGAAGGCCGTTCTGGCCAAGCCCGCAGGTGGTGGCGCGTCGGCTCTGCTCACCAGCGGCGAGCACCAGGTACTTCTGGACAAGATCAAGGAGTTGACCGAGCTGGTACAGCGGCAGTGCGGGGCGGCTCCGCCGGTGGTGCAGCAGCAGCGGGATCCGCCGCAGCGGCAGCACGGGCAGCGCCGGCAGCAGCAGCGCGGGCAGTCACCGCGGGGCTTCCGCATGGGGGTCCAATCCCCACCGGCGGTGGGCTACGATCGTGACGAGCAGCGGGCTAAGCCGCTGTGTACCCGCTGCAAGAAGGCTGGTAAGGACCTTTATCATTTCTACCGCGACTGCCCGCTTGGCGGTCGCCAACATTCCCCCACCTCGGCCGCGGCTTTCTGTATCCCCATCGACGACGAGGATGCGGAGGGCGTGCATGCCCTCGCCATGTGTGCTGTCTTTCAGGAGGCGGCGGATGATGGAGCTGAGGCCTTTGCCCGCGCGGCGACGGTGTACGGTCCGCCAGCGGTGCTGTGCGGGGGCGTTGTGGGAGGCATCGACGTGTCGGCCTACGGCTTCTCCGTTGACGCGGTGACACCGGTGGCGGAGACGTCCGGTGACGACATCCTGCAGCGGCTGGACGACCTCGCGGCGGAGGTCAACGCGGCGGTAGAGCCTAAGGTACATTACACTCACGCCTCTTTCCCGCCGCCTGCGGGCATTGCGACGCAGGCTTCGGCTCTGGTGTGTGACGCTGCGAGCGCAGGTATCACACCGGAGGAGCAGGTTCCGGCAGGTGGTGCGGCGGCATCGGCATCCGCCGTGCCGGCCCCTGCTATGCCTGTCTTGGAGAATGAGCAAGAGCTCCTGGAGCTCTACGGCTACGGCCCGCCCGTATCCCTTCAATCGACGCGGGTGGCCACCACAGAGAAGTCCGGCGGTGAATTCGCGGGGGTTGTGGAAAGTGCCAACCACTCCGCGGTTGCGCCGGTTGACTTGACCGGCTACGACACCGACGACTACGAGGATTTTGCAGACGGCAGCTTCGCCGTCAAACCGCGGGCTCCGGCCATCTCGGCCAATCATGCGTCAGAGCCCGCGGCCCACGTGCCTGAGTCTGGTGGTGCTTCCCGCACCTACGGATGTGGCAAGCCGCCATGGGGCTTCCCCGCACACGCGGGCCCGTGGGGGTTTCCTTACTTTGTCTCTCTCTTTCTTTTGATCTCGATCATGGGAGTGGGAGCTGCCGCCTACACGGCGGCCAATGACATCGACTCTGTACAGGTATCGGGTCGGGCTGCACCGCAGCCTGTGCTGTGCAGGGGAGACTTATGCATCTACCCCGGTATATCCGAGCTGGACCCCGTCACTCTGGATGCAGTACTGCACTCCCTGGGTGCTGCGACGGTGGTTCACCGGCCGCCTGACCCACTGGAGAGCAGTGCTGCAAGCTACTACCGTGGACATTGTGGTGACGGTGCTCCTCTGGACTTTGACCCCGAGTAGCTTTACTTCTGGCTCTGGCAGTGCACCACTCTGGTGGTGTGCTGAGATGTGCTTTGACCTCAACATGGTCTTCAATTTGGTTTATGCTTTACTTTGACATCTACAATCTTCAATCTGGTTTGCTGCCACAGTGCTTTTCAGTTGTTTAGCAGGACCTGAGTACCTGTATATTTCTGCACTTGTGCCGGCTAGAGGGTTTCAATTTGTGTATCAGAATGGCACAGTTGACTTAGCAGTTAGGTTTGTCACCCTAGCTTCTACCCTAACTTATCTTGACTTATCTGACTTACCTGTCAGTCACCACCCACAGTGCTGGGGTGGTGTGCTGAAATCTGTATAGGCAGCCCTGACCGGGAGTCCCGGTGCAGGCCCCTATGACAGATTCCTAGGTAGCCAACACTGGACCTGTGACTGATCCGTAAGCCCGTGCTGTGACACACCGAGTGTCACAGGTAGCTAGACTCGAGACCGTTCCGACTCCGTGACCGTTCCGGGTATATCTAGCTTAGGGTTTATTTCTTATGCGAGTTTATCTATATTGGTTCACTGACTGTCTGATATCTTGAACCGGGATATTCCAGTATAAGTAGAGCACTTGAGAAGTGTTTAGTCTTCAGAACTCGGAACCGAATTGTCGTTTGTACCTCAATCTGGCCCTGATCCAGTATATTATAAAAATCCGAATTGTGTACCTTTGCACGTTCAATCAAAAACATATCTCCGAGCATCTGTCGTCGTGCCCCTGGCACATTTGGTATCAGCGTGCTGCGATTTCGCCTCTGCGCAACTCGCCCACGGGCCTTTTGAAACTTCCGTTGTGATACAGGGGGAGAGCTGTACTTCCGGCTATCTGTGCGCAATTTTAGCCTCCGTAAGTACATTTTTTTCGTATACAACGGCCGTATCCTCTGGAAAACATCTCCAAAACTTCATATTTTCGCCCCTTAACACTGGGGGCTCAAACTGGCTCAGAAACCCAAGCATTCGTTTTCCGATCTTAAACCCGAAGTCCGTCCCAGGCCACAAACGACCGTCAGGGAGCACCCTAAAGGGTTTCCCCGGTCTACAGTAGCCAAGAAAACGATATAGCTCACCTTTCAGAGCCCCAAAAAGGCGAAAAACCGCCCAAAACAGCCAAAAATAGCCGTTTTTGACAGTTTCCAGTCTACCCCAAATCCTCTCCCAGTAGCCCCCACCACCGAAAAACCCCTCTTTAGACCCCATAGAACAGCCTAGAAACCCCTGATACCGCCCTCACGGCCACCAGCAGTTGGGAAAGCCACTCAAAACAGCGCTTTTAGTGGTTTCTGGACAGTTCCTGGACAGTTTCTGGACACCTCTGGTTTACTCTCTGGCTGGAATATTTCTGGAGTGTACGAAGTCCGGTTACCTTCTGGGACCTTGCTGAGCTTTCTGGTTGCAGTTTCTTGACCTCTGCCTGCATACTTAGGCACTTGAAATCTGTGTCGCGGAGCCCTGGCGAAATTTTGAGTACGCCAGTGTATGGCAGTTTCCCCACAAAAGCACAGAAGAGAGTGGTGGAAACAGGGACCCCTCAAGTGGTTATTTCAACCAGACTCCACCTTCCCACCAGCAGGAGCCTTCGATAACTCCCCAGAGGGCCCCCTCCCACCTTCACCCTCCTCTTCAGACGACGAGGTGGAAGACAACTGAGCGCCTGGACAGCATACACCCTGGCTATCCCACCAGCGCGCCACTACCGTGAGTGGTACTACCAGGGGTTCACGGTTTTTGTCTTCAACTACCCGGACCCTTACCACCCAGCAATACCGGTGCTTCCTGGTGAAACCTTGGCCGACGCTCCACCGTCTCCAGAAGTCAGCCCTACACCTTCTCCTCCTCCTTCCCCCCTTCACGAAAGCGACACTGAATAAACAAAAGGCGAGCACTTCCTACCTTCTGCTCACCTGTGGCTTTTGCCACACCCAGTGTGCGATCTGATCAGCTCAGCAGCCAGTATGTCGCAACATATATCAGAGTCCTTTCCCAGCATGGGGGTCAGTGCAGAGCCGTCACGCCCCCCATTGTTCTCGCCCCTCACCTTCCCATCGCCCGCCGCTTACGCTTCCGCTCACCCCATTCCACATCCAGGCACCACCATGCCCTACACAGCGGTGCCCCGCCCTTATACTATGCCGGATGGCACCCCCGCACAGGCTGTATGGAACGGCGTCAATTGGGTATTGCCCCAATCAGCGCCCCTCGCTGGGGGAGTATCACCAGTGCCGTTCACACTGGGAACCCATCACCCCGTGGGCGCATATCCCACACCGTTCCAACAACAGCTACAGCAGCAGCAGCAGTGGCTCGCGTACCAGCAGCAGCAACAGCAGTGGCTTCAGCAGCAGCCACTGGAACCGATGCAGCAGCAGTTACAGCAGCAGCAGTTACAACAGCAGCAGTTACAGCAGCAACAGCAGCAGCAGCAGCAGCAGCAACAGCAGCCGCAGCCGCCACAACAGCAGCAGCAGCAGCCAGCAACAGCAGCCGCAGCCGCCACAACAGCCGCAGCATCGACCACAGCAGCCCCATCAGCTGGCGCCAGCCACCTCCGCGCTTCATGACTCAGGCGCGGATCTCTCATCGCTGCAGCACTTCATCAGCATCGGCGCCGCGGCCCTGCCGGACCCTCTGCAGGTACCCCTTGACAGCGGGGTTCAGCAGAACGTCTTGGGCGGTACCCAGCTCTTGGTGCGTCACCTTCCCGCGGTGGCGACAACCTCAGAGACTCGCCGGCGTCGGCGTTCCCGAAGGGCATCTTCGGGCCCTGCGACACATGGCAAGCATCTTCCAGGCCCAAGCCACGCACCTGATCACTCTGACCCCGACTCCGGTACGGACATCAGCCGCACCAGCACGGGGACCAGAGGCAGCCGAAGCACGCAGGCACGGGCTGAGCGCAGGCGGAGGGCCGCCCACAGGTCCGGCTCCGACTCGGACGCGAGCAGCCGAAGTGAACACATTCGCAGAGAAGTCCTGGCGGCAGTACAGGCCCTGGACATCTCCGCGGTGCTCTCGAGAGGACTCGCGCTGCCTGGTGCGACGGCATCGGCAGGAGCCTCCCCACCAAGCGACCCTCAGGGCAGCGCACAGGGCCTGACGGCGGACCATCTACACGAGGCAGACGCCGTCGCCAGCGTAACCCCTCCAGTGCCTCAGACCGCCGCTGAGACCGCTCCCGCCGAACCTCCCACTCAGGGCCGGCCAAATCCCCATAACATGATGGTGGCCCGCCGGCGGCAGTCGATGGAGACGGTGGTGCACGGCGGTGGCAATCCCGACTCAGAGCCCAGAGACTCCAGTCCAAGCGACTCGCCACCAGGCCCCCCTAGTGATCCACCTCAGGATCCCCCTGACGATCCCGCACCAGAGCCCTCCTACCCTCAGTACCCAGAGGTCAGAGCCCTCTTCGTCACCCACGATGGTGGGTCATTGTGGGTGCACCAGTCAGCTGGGGTGCGAGGCGCGGCAACCGTCTCCCTACCATGGGACGAACGCCGCCGGGCTGGGGTGCAGGGCGACGCCATCTTGTTCAGGATCATGCACCTGCTGGGAGCGCCGCTGACTGCATATGCGCGCATGGGGGGCCGGCTACACCATGCACCCCTACCCCTTACCAACCCTCGTGTGGAGACCTGGGTCCTCATGGTCGACCGCGAGGTCATGGATATGGCAATGGGGGACCCAGCCGCGGCCAATGTGCGGTCTACCAGCATGGGGCAGCCAGTATGGGAGTGGATCCCTGCTACTGCGCGGGAGTCGGAGATGCAGAACTTCGATCAGGACGGGCTCGCCGCGTGGTCGGAGGTCAGCAACTCCGATTGGTACCGGAGCATGAGCGTGGTGGCCGCACAACCATCCACACCCCTGCCCTTCCATACACCTCTCCCACTCCCCGCACCACCATCAGCCCCTACATTACCGCCCACTCCGACCGCAGTCCCCACAAATCCCGCGCCTGCGCCTCCGCCCGCGCATGCCCCGGGACCACCACCTCCTGCCCGTTTCCCCCATTCCGCCGCCGCAAACCCCGTTCACTCTGCCGCTGCCGCGAACCCCGTTCACTCTGCCGCCGCTGCGAACCCCGTGCTCTCTCCCAGCGCCACCCCCTTTGTTCCAGGCATCGTCCGTCTGCCGCAGGGCACTAACCTGCGAGCATCTCCAGACGAGGTCCGCCTGGAGCACAAGACCAAAGAGATGGTGCTAAAGCTGGTCAAGAGCGTCACCAGGTTCCCCCGCTCCGCGTCCGACACAAAATCGGCCGACAAGGAGGGCCTCCTGACGCAGTTGGAACACTACTCCCACATGGTGCGGAAGGTATTCCAGGAGGCCATCGTGATCGAAGCACTGACCACTCCCAGTTGTACGCCATCAGTATCAGAGTACCAGGCGAGTGTGTCAAGCCTTCTTTGGAGCTTCAAGGAGTACACTCTTCAAGACCAGCAGAGAAAGTTCTTGGAGCGCGCGGCGGGGACCTTTGGGTCCGAGCAAGCTTGGCACCAACGCTACGGGGAGCTGGACGTGTTCTTCAGCGATCTGGCGGTGTGCTCTCTGACGCAGGCCTACCTGGAGAACGCACACGGCGAGGCCATTGCCCTGAAGCAGGCGGTGAACGAGACCGCGGCGGAGTATTTCTCGCGACTGGAGACCCGCATGGCCTCCGTCAACTTCCTGGCCGGCAGAGTCCCCAATTGCGTGGAGATGACCAACCTGTCGATGCTCTCTACGTACCGCCGGGGGCTGAAATATGCACCCAAGGTGATGCGGCGCCTGAGAGCCATCCACTTGGATGTCTCCAAACCAGAAGAGTGGGAGAGGAAGGCCGTCGCTGACGACATCCCAGGCACCCACAACGCCTTGTTGAAGATTCGGGAAGTTGCTGAGGAAGTGGAGAGTGACATTGACACGGAGGCGGCTCAGAGGCGCTCTCAAGACCGTCCTCCCCGTGCTGTTTCCTTCGCTAACCCACCACCTCGCACCCCCTTCTACAGGCGTACCCCCTCTTCGAGCCGCCCAGCTCTTGCCATGCTGGAGAATGGGCCTGCCACCACCGTCGCCGCGGCAGTGACTCCTTTGCCACCACCACCTGGCCTCTCCCGCCCCGACGCTCCGAAAGTCCGCCGGTGCTTCGCCTGCGGCTCTGCGGAGCACATCGTCCGTAACTGTACGGACGAGGCTAAACTCAAGGAGTGGAGGGCCAATGCACCCGCTCGACTGGCGAACTCCCCTGGGTTTGTAGCCGCCGTCGTTTGGGCCATCGAGCAGCAGGAGGACATCTCCTCGGTGGATGGCGTCCCAGAGGAGTTCTCCGAGGAGGTCTTGGCTCTTGCTACCTGTGAGGACGAGCAGAGCTACCAGACCCTGGCGGCCCTTGCGGGCATCGAGCTTGTGGAGGGTGACGGCCTTCCCCCGGTGGAGAGCGATGAATGACTGGCCGGCGGCCAGCCCCAGACCCTGCCCTTCGAGGAAGTGAGGTCTTGCCCTGATGATCAGACCCTCTCCGCCCTGGAGAAGCGGTCAGAACCAGTGGAACCCCGACGCGCCCGAGGACGCAGAGACCCTTGGGGCCAACGCCCCCATCCCAAGAGCGTGGCCTTCACCTCTGGGACCCGCTTGCGACGCACCTACCGCTCAGCTAGTGCCCCATCGCCGCCGAGGGATGACTTGTCCAGCCACCCTCTTGCAGGAAGCACCCCCTTCGATGAGCCGTCACTACCTCTTGATGACGGCCCTGCTTATACACAAGCGAGGATCGAGGGTCGGAGGGGACGGCGAGCCCCCCGACACAGACCCCCCACTATGGGCAACAACCGCGGAGAGCCCCGCGATCTTCGCCCCCGACCGCGTGTTGTCCTACCGCTGCCCATCTATCAGTCCAACCTCGCAGACCCACGGAAAAGGCTAACTGCGTGGCACTGGAAGAGAGATCTGTACTCCCTCCCCCTCGAAGTCGCCATGCAGAAGGTCCGCAGAGCTCTGCGCAAGTCCCCAGAGGCTGCCAAGGACCTGGTGGATAAAATGTCGGAGCGCGTCCGCAGCCGCGTACACTCTGGGAGTCGATCGCCAAAGGAGCGCGTGAACCGCGCCAACCAGCTGGCAGAGAGGATACGCATTGCCCGCGAACCTCAAGATCGCAAGGAGGGCCACCAGCGCATAGCATTGTGGCATCTCCTCTCACACGACGGTCGCCAGCAAGTCCCCGAACCCTCTAACGCCAGCTCCCACGACCTCTACGCGGCTTGGAGAGAGCTGTCGCCCGCCGAGCAGCAAAAGGCAATCGCCACTTCGAGTCCAGACTCTTCCCCAGGTAGCAGGCTGTGGGAAAAGGAGGGCGCACGAAGAGCAGCAGCGAGATCTTCGACATCCCTCTGCACCCTGGACACTGAAGTGGGCACGATACCTGGGACAGCGGGAGATGTGGGTCTACCTGGCGCCTGGTGCAGTCTGCACGCAGTACACCAGTACAAGATGAGGAAGCTGGGTCCCAGCCCCTTGGGAGCATCCCCTCCATCATCCTCGCTGGCCGAGCCCACAACAGAGACTACATCTTCGCACCATGATGACGCGCCGGCCACTCCGGGAGGAAACCCCGAAGGTTCATCCTACTGCTCAGAGGCGGAGGAGACCTCCGCACCCAGTTCGCTTTGCTTCACCCAGCAGATGACCACCGTCAGAACGCATGAAGCGGATGAAGCGCCGCCCTGTCTCGACAGCCACCCCATCGCTGAAGACCCTGAGGTGATGGAAGAGGAGTCCTCGGTCAATTCGCTCTGCTTCACCCAGCAGATGGCAGCAGCTGGGACCCCTGAGACGAGAACTGACCACCAGAGCTCCCACCAACTCGCCCACAACTCCCCTGCTGGCAGCCCTCAGCATGACGAGGATCCTCTCACCCATGGCAGTCTCATCAATAGTGTCGCTACCCATGTGAGCCCCACAACAAGCGGCACTACCCACGTGAGCCCCACAGTAAGCGGCACTACCCATGTGAGCCCCACCACCAGTGGCACTACTCATGTGAGCTCTACTACCAGTGACACCACCCATGTGAGCCCTACCACCAGCGACACCACTCATGTCAGCCCCACCTCGAGCGAATGCACCTCAGCGGGCACCCTGCTGACGGCGAGTGCAGACAACCTCGTCAGTCATCCGACTGAAGATGTTGATTTGCTGGATGAGGAGTTCTACGCCGCGTGTAGGCAAACGTTGGAAGAATGCCGCGAGGCCTCGGACAACCTCCTCCCCAACCTCAAATGCAAAAGCATACGCACAGATGGGGGAGTTCAGTGGAAGACCGACATCGAGGGTACCCTTGCAGCGGCACATGACGAAGAAGGACCGCTACTGCTGGTATTCTACGCAACCCTCAGAGGGCACACGGTCAAGGTGCTGATCGACTCGGGGGCCTCTGACAACTTCATCTCGGAGCAGAGCGCTAAGCGATGTGGCCTCACGACACGAGCCGGCTCCGAGATGCGAGTCACCCTGGCGGATGGATCTGTGAAGATCACTGGCGCCACCGCGTACGCCAAGTTTAACACGCACACCACCACGGGCACCTATACGGAGAACGCCCTTGCCCTCCGGATCCTACCACTGGGCATACAGGTGGATGTTATCCTCGGCGGAAGGTGGCTGCGCAGTCACTCTCCTGTCACTCTGGGCTATGAAGGGAATGGCTCCGTCTCCTTCCTCAGGAAGTCCCGCAGTGGTAAGATTGGGGATCGCGTCACCATCACAGGCTGTTCTCCTGGGAAAGCATCTGGGGACAGGTCTCCGAAGGGCACGGCCTGCGCGGGATTGGTGGATGAGGTGTTCCTAACCCCTGCCCAGCTGAAGAAGTACCTGGTGTACGCGGAGACGCAGAAGCTACGCGGCAATGGCGACCCGGAGATACAGCCCGCCTGGCTCATGGTGGCCGAGAAGTCCCCCGACGATACTGCTTCTGCCTTTGCAGCCACGGCCATCGACTCTGAGAACGCCGAACCCGCTGCGGATACTGAAGATGCAGAAGTGAGCCCTGAGTGGACCCTCAAGTTTCAGGACTTCTGGGGTGAGGAGTACAAAAAGGAGATGACGACTGCCCTACCGAACATCGATGGACTCAGACATGACCCCAAGATGAAGCCAACATTAACCTGGACCCTGAGCTGAGCAAGAAGGGGCCTCCCTGCCAGCGCATCTACAAGAAGTCTGCAGAGGAACTCCGCCAACTTCGAGAACGCGTGGAGACTCTGATGTCCAAGGGCTACATCCGACCCTCTTCCAGCCCTTATGCAGCTCCCTGTTTGATGGTCCCTAAACCCGGGAACCCCAAGGAGCTGCGACTGGTGATCGATTACCGGCTCCTCAACCGCCAGACAGTTAAGGACAAGTATCCTCTCCCAGACATCCAGATGATGTTCGACGAGATGCAGGGTGCGAAGTTCTTCTCTTCGTTCGACGCGGTGGATGGCTTCTGGCAAGTACCGATGGCACCAGGAGATGTCGAGAAGACCGCCTTCACCACCCAGATGGGGTCATATGAGTGGTTGGTCATGCCGCAGGGGCTGCAGAATTCACCATCTCAGTACCAGCGACGGATGCAGCGGGCCTTGGGCCATCTCCCATTTGTCCGGATCTTCATCGATGATGTGGTCGTCTTCAGCAACACCGCTGCAGAGCACTACGAGCACGTCAAGCAACTGCTCCTGACATGCAGGGAGAAGGGCGTCTTCCTCAAGAGGTCCAAGTGCCAACTGTTGAAGAAATCCTTGCGGTTCCTTGGCCACTGTATCTCCGCAGATGGCTGCAGACCCCAACACGACAAGGTGGCTGCAGTGAGGGACTGGCCCGAGCTGGAAACGGTTACCCACGTCAGGCAGTTCTTGGGCCTGGCGGGGTATTACCGCAGGTTCATCCACTGCTTCTCCGAGATCGCTCAGCCCCTCACCCGGTTGACCAAGTCGGACGTACCCTGGGAGTGGGGTCCCATGCAGCAGTGGGCCTTCGAGGAGCTGAAGAAGGCCCTCACCTCAGCGCCGGTGCTCGCCTTGCCCAACATTAAGGGTGCCGCAGACGGCACGGCACCTTTCGTGGTACAGACGGATGCTAGCGGCATCGCTCTTGGGGGAGTACCGATGCAAGACAATGGAGATGGTCTTGGACTGCGCGTGATAGCATACGAGAGCCGCCAGTTCTCAGCCGCCGAGCAGAATTACCACACCGGCGAGCGTGAGCTAGGTGCTCTACACCATTGTACCACCGTTACCTGGCGGCATTACCTCATCTTCACCAACTTCCGCATCCAGGGTGATCACCGCCCCCTTGAATGGCTGATGGAACCTGGCAGGGAGCTTAGCCGCAGACAGGCACGCTGGTACATGGATCTGGTGGAGGTGGGAGTCCCGAGAATGGAGTACATCAAAGGAGCGCTGCTGCTGGTACCGGACGCCCTGTCCAGAAGACCCGACTTCAAAGACAAGGACGTGCGTGAGGGGTTGAAGGAGGCAGGGGTGATCGACCCCACCTCAGATCTACCGAAAGACCCCCTGGCAACGCTGGAGTCTGAATACTTCTCCAGCTCACCACCCGCAGCTCATCCCCACTGGGCCCAGACTGTTGACTGTTGGCTCTCAGCAGTGGAGACCCTCTCCGTGGCGGAACAGGCCATGGACATGGGGGAGACCATCGCTCTCGTTAACCCGAAGCTCTATAAGGGAATGAAGGAGGATCACCTCGACTTCGACATGCCTGACTGGCCTGCAGCTGATAGCGCAAAGCCGGTAGAAGCTCCACACAAACCCCCTGATAGAGCCCCACCCCAGATAAGGATAACGAGGAGTATGTCACGCGCTGGGAAGGCCTCTACGACCCCAGCGCCTCCGCAGTTGGCGTCACCGAAGACGCGAACGCCTACGTCACGAGCTGACGCATCGGAGGCGCCCACTGAGAAGGTGCCAACGAGCTCACCAACCCCGCAGCAGGCGCCCCAACAGTCAACTCCATCCCCGGTCCTTCACCCACAGAAACGGCAGGCTCCCCCAGAGGACTCACAGAATTGGCGTGTCCGAGCAGAGTACTCCTCGAAGTACGCCGAGAAATTTGGACCCTTCGATGTGGACGCCTGTTGTGACTTTGGCGGCCGCAACAGACAGGCGGATAGATTCTGGACAGACTGCCTTTCAGAGAAATGGAGGGGCCTTCGGGTTTGGTGTAACCCTCCATACAACTCCAAGTGCATTACTGTGGAGGCGATCTTGAACAAGTATATCGCAGAATGGAAGGCAGACCCAGAGAACACCTCAGCAGTATTCGTTCTACCAGATCACCAGTCCAAGCTCCCCGCGTGGCGCAAACTTTTCAGAAAGGCCAATATGCAGATTGTGGAGGTCATCCCTACTCACGATGACAAGGGCGAGCCCAACCAGTTCTTCGAGAACCCAGATGGGAGAGCCTTCGACCTTCGCTGGCCTGTTCTGATAGTACACGCCCCTCCCGCCAAACCACAACCAGCACGCGTGAGGCATCCGCGAACAGCCCCCGCTGTGATAAGGACAGGTGAGGCGGCAGACTTCAGAGACGCAGCCTCCCAGCAGTCGGACTCAAAGTTCCTGCGCGCGTTGAAAGCGGAGTACACCCGAGAGGGGACACTTCGTTCACTAAGAGAGAAAGTGAAGGCGGCACCACACCAATGCCTACAGGACTTCAGGCTAGTGGGTGAAGTGGTTTGGAGGACCGCAGCAGGGAGATATCAGTTGGTGCTGGGGGAGGACTCTCCACTTCGAGAAGTAGTGATTCGCCATGCTCATGAGTCATTGTCCTCAGGCCACACTGGGCGAGACAAGACTCTGGAGAGGGTGCTGCGACGCTTCTATTGGCGTGGTGCCGCGGAAGATGTGGGCACCTGGGTTGCATCCTGCGCAGTGTGCCAATCAGTGAGGCCGCGGGGAACTTACCCGGATGGGTTGCTAAACCCTCACAGCATCCCGAACAGGCCATGGCAGGATGTCGCGGTGGACTTCGTCACCGGCCTGCCGGTGTCAGAGAGAGGCAATGATGCTTTCGTGGCCTTCACCTGCAAGCTGACGAAGATGGTCCACGTTGTGCCGATGAACTTCGGCGACAGCTCCGCAGCTGTGGTGGCCAGAATCTACTTTGACTCGGTGTGGCGCTTACATGGCGCGCCTATGAAGATTGTCTCTGATCGTGACCCACGGTTTCAAGATGCTTTCTGGCAGGAACTCATGAGACTGATGGGTGTGAAAGTGGCTCGTACCACGCCGTACAACCCTCGGTCTGACGGCCAGGCGGAACACAGCAACAGGGTTATTGAGGACATGCTCAGGTCCTTTGTAGACGCCAATGTGGAGGACTGGGATCTGTTCACCACTAACGTGGAGTTCGCGATCAATGACTCCAGGAGTGAATCTACTGGCTTCACGCCATTTGAACTGGTGTTCGGGTTCTCGCCGCTGTCGCAGTTGGACCTTTTCCTGGAGGCCGCACAGTCCACCGCTGGACGACGAACTGGGGGAGTAGGCACCGCACACGAAGTGGCTGTGAAATTTTCGTCGCAGCTGCGGGACGCCAGACAGCGGTTAGAGCTGGCTCAACAGCGACAGCGCGAACAGTTTGATCGCAGACACGGGCAGCGGGAGTATGCTGTTGGAGATCTGGTCTGGATAGAGGCAAAACACCTTACGGAGAAGGTGATGGATCGCTCCATCTGTAGGAAACTGACCAAGCGCTGGCATGGACCAGTTCCTGTGACCGAACGCTTCTTCAGCGATGTACAGATGACCATGCCAGAGGCCGACAGAGGAGCTCCAGTAGCCTACCGCCTACGCCTCCCTCCTCACTGGCGGATTCACGACGTGTTCGCTCAACATCGCCTCAAACCGTACACCAGCGGACAAGATGCTTTTGCCGCACGCGATCACCTAGCAGTACCTGAAGAGGTGGTAGTGGACGGTCAGAAGGAAGCACACGTTGAGCGCATTCTTGCACGTCGAGTGCGGTCTGTTCGAGGAAAGGAGGTGGAAGAGTGGAAGGTTCGCTGGACTGGCTACTCCAAAGCTCACGACCAATGGAGGACGCGTGACAAACTTGAACGCGGAAGTCCACTTCAACAACTTCGTGAATTCGAGCAAGCGAGACTTCACATGGAAGCGCAAGTACGCGACGAAGCCACTCGGCGACGCGAGCAGCGTGGCCGTCACTCCGCTCAAGCCGGAATGACACTGGCCCACCTCATCACTAATCCCTGCGATGAACTGGACCAGCTCGAACAGATGGAAGATGATATCCCCCTGCCGTGGGAACGCCAAGAGCGTGTGGAAGATGGGTCGTTGGCACTGGTGACAGAGCTGCTGGCAATACAGGCAAAAACAACCCGCACGCCCAGGATTCTCGTACTTTTCAGCGGTACTGGCTCAGTAGAGAGGGAATTCCTAAATTGCTTCCCCTCCGCTTCAGTAGTGACCCTCGACTCCGGGCATATCTGGCAACCCACTCATGTGTGTGACATCCTGCAATGGGACTACAGACAATACCCGCCTGGATTCTTCGATGTTGTTTGGGCAAGTCCCCCCTGCAGGCAGTACAGTCAAGCGCGCACCACTGGTGGACCCCCTGACCTTCCCCAGGCTGACAAAATCGTACGACGAGCATTGCAGATCATTGACTACCTGGAGCCAAAACATTGGTTCATGGAAAACCCCAGAGGTCGCTTCCCTAACGCGCTACGGCTTCGCCCTATGATGCGCCAGCTTCCCCCACCGCTGGTGTGTACCTACTGCATGTACGGTACTCAGTACATGAAACCCACCTGCATATGGACGAACTCAGCACCACCCTCGCCCCTGCTACGCTGTACTACTTCAACACCGTGTGCGTGCAGATGGGCAACCGGTGCTCATCCAGAGACTGCTCAGCTTGGACCTCACCCGCAGCAGACTGGAGCAGGTCGATCTGCGAGTGTATATCCCGTGCCAGCACTTCTGCTACGACAACTTTTCCGACATTTACGCCTCCGCGACACTGAAGACCCGCTTTAGATTCCAAGTGGCACCCTTCTTCTTGAAAGTGGTGCCCTGGTAGCGGCAGGCAAACTATGCTCGAAGAGGGACCAGAGAACCTAAGAACTGGAAACAGCAAGGAACCAGAAAACCTAAGAACTGGAACTTAGATGGGTACCTTAGCGGAGTGATCCCAGGAGGTAGACCACTCCTAAGGGGGGGAGAGTTGTGCCCGGAGGCACTGCGTGAGCCGATATGCCTATGCGTCCGTATGTGTGTCATCGGGGGTAATCTGGGATTGGCACGATGACAGTGAAATTGGGCTTGAAATCACGATGAGAATGAATACCAGATGTCCGGGGTATGACAGTATGACACTATGACACACTATGACAGTATGACACTATAGTAGTATGACAGTACTGTGGGGGGTGTCATCGTGGAACTCAGTCAGACCCTCGAAGAATGGTCAGATTCGCATCGGGGTTGAAAAGACAATGAAATCGAATATCAGATATTAAGGTTATGACAGTATGACAGTATGACGCTATGACAGTATGACAGTATGACAGTACAGTAGTATGACAGTACTGTGGGGCAGTCATCGTGTCAGCCTGTCGGCATAACATCTGAATCGAGAATGATGAATCGGAATTAGAAATGAGATCGGATCGGGAACTGAACGTTGAGCCGAAGTGTGACATCGGCTCTCGAGTGGTTGACCCTGCAACCTGAGTGACGAGTGAATAAGTAGAGCACTTGAGAAGTGTTTAGTCTTCAGAACTCGGAACCGAATTATCGTTTGTACCTCAATCTGGCCCTGATCCAGTATATTATAAAAATCCGAATTGTGTACCTTTGCACGTTCAATCAAAAACATATCTCCGAGCATCTGTCGTCGTGCCCCTGGCACACTACCTTATGAAGTCTAACTCTTTAAGTGGAAAATTTTCGTTACAAAAAACATTTTCTAACATACATTCACTCATTATAAAAAAGTCTTTTGAAAATAAAAGAGTCTTTTAAGAAATGTACAATAAATTTACAATAAGTAAAAATATGTTTTACAATATACAAATACATATTACAATAAACATACAATAAAAGTCTTTTCAAAATAAAAGAGTCTTTTAAGAAATGTTCAATAAATTCATATGTAGGTTTTTTCTGCTTTTTTGTCCCCCTGAAAAAACCGGAGAAATTTATTACTAAATATACGGTATACGTATCAATTCCAATACAAAACGTAAAGTGTTATTTGCAAATTGTTCACCGGAAAAGTCCGTTATTCTTAACTCAACTTCGTCATCAGCTTCAATATAATTTACACTTGAATTTAATGTAAATCTTTTTGCTTTTGTGGTATTGACCGTTATCGTTGAACATCTCAAAAGATATTCCGTACCAATCTTTGGTTGAATTGAAGTATCGGCGTGTGTTATCTTGAACTTGATATCGTCTGTACCATCAGTATCTATAGTAGCAAAATCCAAGTAAATAATGAAAATATTATTAGGAAATTGAATGGTTCGTATATTTTCATTTCCGGGTGCTGAAAGCGTAGTTACTCTTGAAATTTCTTCATAATTCAATTCTTTATTTACTTTCAAAATATTTATATCCGCGAAAGGAGTTTGAACAGTGTCAGCTTTTATTAAATTAGCACCTCGGATATCACCTAACATATTAATTCTAAAAAATTCATTTGATGGTATAACAGGTCGTTTTCGAAACTGCAAAGCATACACTGAATCAACTGCTGCTTCATCAACCAGTGATGTATTCAAATCTATAAATGTTGAATTAGCAGATTTTGGCCCTTGTAATTCTAAATTTGTCTTGGAACCTGATTGTGCAACGTTGACAATTTGATCATTAATTCTAATGTTATTGCATTCTATATCATTACATCCTATTATATCACCTTTCATATTGATACTAAAAATTTTAGGTACAGCTGAATCAGGTTTCGTTTGAAAATTTATAAAATATATCGTTGAAACACTCGATAAATCTACACCTGAGGTATTTAAACTTATGAAACTATTACCTGATGTTTTATTTCCAAATAAATCAAGATTTGTGGTATTATCTGGTGCGACCAGTTCTGTTTTTCCATTGATTTTTGCATCACCGTTTACTATCAAACCGAAAGTTGTATTTACTTGCAGTTCACTGCCTGTAACGATTATAACACTATTATCAGTTCCATCCTTCAATTCAATTTGTGCAGTTCCATTATTTAAAATATTTTTCAAATATCGAAAATTTATAATTGAAGTATTCAAAACGTCTCTGCCGTATAAATTGTTTACGTATACGTCACCAACGGTCCTTTCTATATCATTACCACCGGGTAGGTTTATCCACTTAGTAGACCCCCCAGTTGGAGCATTTCCATTAACCGTATTACATTGTATATTTTTACAAACAATATCATTTCCAAAAGAAGACATATAATATATTATAATATCACAATTTAAAATCAGGTTTAATCCAAACCAAAATTCCCGAACCCGGAGTTGTTACAACTTTACTTTCCATACACACACCGATAATTCCAACATTATTTGTAGTGATTTGTGAAGCATTAACTGAACCTCCCGGAGCACAGCCTAACATTTGACCTTTAACATAACTTCCATCAATAGCTTTGCAGGTTGTAAAACCTTTTGTGCAAACGAAGCACGAATTTCCTGTATTTGAATTCTGAACACAAACACCAATAGGCACACAATTTTGATTAGATTGACTTGCCGAAGCTGCATATATTTTTACACCATTTACATTAGTAAAGTCATCGTCAAATTGAACAATATCACCAGCACTTATTGTTCCTCCGGTATTATTTTCAAAAGTAAATACATCACCGGTATGAGGAACCGGACTTGTGGGTAATGTTGCCGTGTATGCATTTGTTAAAGTTGTCAATGGAATTCCTAAACTTGTAATAGAAGACGTAGCTGATGTATAACTAAAATTTAAACTATTTGTGAGTATTGCACTTGTAGCATCTATATCTCCGGTTAGATTAATATTTCCTCCGGTATTTCCAACAGCCAATACTTGACTTAACGAACCAATACTTCCCGAATTTATAGCACCAGATTTTATTTCGCCCGAAACTGAATCATAATATAATTGTAAACTTTCTAATGTCACATCAGGACTTGGTCTTATAGGTTTCACCGTAAATGAATTTGGATTTGTTTGGTCTAAACTATTTCCGGTTCCATTGATTATAATTCTATTTGCAACATTATTACTTGTTTGTCCGTTATTATGACCTGCATAGCTTCCTTAAAATGTACAACCCGAACCTGGATAAAATGTTCCACTTTCCCTACCAATAGCTACAATGTTGGTTTCTAATGTTTCATTTTTATTACACGAATCATCACCAATACATACCGAGAATTGAGGCGGCAAATCATATCCACAACCCGAACCCATACATATTGTATCTACTGAATTTGTTGCATTAAAAGCCATACAATTCCTTCCCATACAAATAGAACGTTCGCCTATATGATTAGCATTTATATAACTTTGTGTTTGTTCACCAATAGAAATTTTAGCAGCACCTCCCGAACCAGATTCAATTCTAATATTATTTCCACTTACTTTTTCTTGATTTATTGTCATTGTACCGGTTCCCGTAAAAGAAATATCATTTGCGGTAGTTGTACTTCCTTGGTCGGTAACAGATTGTAAATTTTGGTTAGCCCCGGAAGGAAGGTTTTGAAGCAAAGAACCGTCACCAATAAATTTTCCAGAATTCAAAGTAATATCACCGGTGTTTAAAATTAGAGGTCCATCATTTAAAAGTACACCTGCTCCAAGTGGTTCTACATTCAATGTGGTTTGCATAAAGGACCATTCATTGATACCATTGTCTCCTATTTTCAATCTTGTTTGAGGAACAGGGTCTAAAGATTTAATTTCAAAAGAACTATCAAGTTCATCTAAACCTATAGAAAATTTTGATTTAGTTGCAGGATTATTTAAAATAAAATCATAAAAATTAATATTATTCACTAAATTTAAATCACCATCAGTTTGTAACTTCATAAATTCTCTTTGATTATTTACATCAGAATTATCAATAAAATCAATATCATTTTGATATAAAAAATCTGAAGCCATATGAATTGTTTGACAAGGGTTTGAATTATCACCTATTTGATTTACATTTAGTTGATTAATTGTTAAAGGGTCAGGAATATTTGTAGATGGAGTTTGATTTCCATTAAATGTACTTGCAACTACATTGTTTCCGAATGAAGACATTATATATTATAATATGATTTTTAAATTTACGGTAGAGCAAGTTTCATAAACACCGTTCCAAATCTATCAGTTGGATTCGCTTTGAATACATATAATCCATTTACATTTGTAATAGTTTCAACCGGAGGAACATTATTTGTTTCTACAATAGGCAAACCATCAAATCTTACTTTCATTTGATTTGCTTTTGCAGCCATATTCAAATTTACACCACCCGGGTCACCGCTTTGACTTCCATCAATATCTATATTGATATTAGCTCCAATCATTTGCAAGGTTGTTCTTGTTACTTTATTTTTAGCACCAATAAACACACCGTCATTAACTTTAATATTCTTATCTAAAACAAAATCATTTCCAAAAGAAGACATTATATATATAATATTATATTACAACTTTTTTATTTTACAAAAAATGTTGGTGCAAGTTTCGGTAATTTATTGTTTAATGGATAAATATTGGGAAATGAAAACATAGCATTTTGTTTTGTAATTTTATCACCGTGTCCTAATGTATATGATTTGAAACCTGACATAGGGTCCACATTAGAAACTCTTGCTGGTGGTCGTAAATCTTGAATTGTTTTGCAAGGAATCATCATCATTGAAGGACTTCTAAATCCTGAAGTTAACATTAAATTTGGTAAAGTAACATTTATTTTCCCTAAAGACTTTCCTAGATTTTTAGAATTGATTTGTCCAGCATGTTCAACCATATATTATTTATAAATAAATAAGTTTTACACAACAACTTCAATCATTCTACCCATACCTATGCGAAGCGTAGATGTACATTCACAAATTACAAAAGTTTCGTTATCACCACCGGGAATAGCTTCTTGTAAAGCATCTGTGCCCGCTTGTGTTTGTAAGAAGAATTGAGAGTTCAAACCACGTGTATCTAGGCCACTAAGACTACGAACATTCATTTCGGAAGGCATATTAAGCCTTAACATAGCAGTCCAATAAGAATTATACCAGTTCTCCAAAGAATTTATTTTGCATCCAGAATCAACAGAATAATTATCCGCTTTTCCTATAGTTAGTAAATTAAAGGCATCCAGAGCGGTAGCTCTATAATTTGGATAATAAAGTGAATTTATATTATATTGAAAAGATTGAATTTTTCCTGCATAAAATCTAAAATATGACGGCACATAAGTTGCTCCAATTTTATTATCAATTTTATGCAAACCTGCATTTGTTGAATTATAAGTTGAAGGTCTTTGCACGGCGTACAAATTATCTAAACATTGAGTAGATAAAGAAAATCTAGTTGATTTGTCCATTTTTGTTTAACTCCTATGCTAGCATGGGTTTCATTACCTCTTTGGTCGACATACCATTCGAACTTTGTCATACCATTGTTTTCGCTGAAAGACCCTACAATTATTTGGCGGTGGTTCTCATGCGGTCCATTCGACATACCCACCAAGGCCATTGGGGGTCCCTAGAGGGGTATTATGGGGCTAAAATTCAAGGAATATGTCAATTAATCTTACCCCGTTTCCGGGGTAAATACCAGCATAGGAGTTAAGAATCCAAGAATGTAAAATAATTCTTAAAAGGCACCTCAATAAAGGAATCTTCTCTTAATTTACGTTCCACGGCGCTATCATAAACACCATTTGAAAATGTAATTGTTTCAATTGTAAAATGCAAATCTTGTAATACCCAAGAAGCATTTGCAGCAAGTTGGGCCGCCCCAGTTCCGGCAAAACCATTTCCAGCTCCTAATGATTTTTGATATGCCCCTAAAACTTCAGGACCGTGCATATAAAATCGTATTTGTATACTTGGTAATAATGTTGTATCAATATAGTCTGGACTTGCTTCGCCTATAAATTGTAAAAAATTGTTTAATATATATGGTCGTAATTCTGTATAATAGTTATCAGTATTTACATTTATTTCTTGATTTTTTAAAACTCTTTGATACGAAACTTCTTTATTTAACGTTGTATTTATATTATCCAACACAGTTGAAACCGTTGAATATTGTTGCATTCCACTTGAAATTTGAATTCCACCGCTGTAAATTTCTACCCTTTGAATAAGTTTTTCTATACCGTTTGGCAAAGTTGTAATCACTACATCAGGTTGTGCCGGTGCTGCTGTCTCACAAGCAATATTGGTTTCATTAGCACGACCTTGACAATGCAAACTTAGGCATTTCATATTTATTAAAGAGTTCACAGGTAAATTTAAAGTTATCACACCATAAGGACCTACGGTTGTCAAATTTGTTGTTTCTAATCTATAATAGTTGGTGGAATATCCGTTTAATTTTTGAAGACCAAATGCAAGGCTATAAGGTAAAGACATTTTCTATAATATAATAAATAAAAAATAAAAAAATGTTCATTGAGAATACTCTTTTAATTTCAAAGAAATTGCAAAATTAATGTATTGTTCTGTACCATTTTTTGACAAGGCTGTTGGAATTAATCTAGATTTATTATCAGTTATTGAAATTCGTAATTGAGAAAATTGTGAAGCTTGTACATCTATACCAAAGTTTTCATCAAAATCTAAATATGAAATAAATTTACTAGAAATATCGGAAGGTAATAATACTTTTCCTAAAATGTCGCTACTTATTATTTGATTTTGATTTATATTGTTTGAAAGATTAGTACTTTGTAAATTATTTGTTGGTAACGTGGTAATTCTTAAATAAATAGCATCATTTGTTTGTAAATTACCCGGAAATTTAGATTTAAATAACAAATCTGGTGTTTCAATATCAAATAAATTATTTACTTCAGAAATATTTGTTAATCCTGCAACAGATTTATTCGTTCGTCCTCCTAAAGTTTGATCAACATCATTATATTTCCCAGGAGAATTGAATATAGCATTTAATGCATCATCTAATGCACTGCCTGGAACAGTTTGGAAATCACCAGTAATTGAAAATGCAACAAATTTAATGTCTGGTGCAGCTTTACTAAGTTGTATATCAAAATGTCCGGAAATAGCCTCATATGTAACGGTTACGCTATCAGCGGGTGCAACAAAATTAAAGTTGGCTACAAGAACATTTAAAATAATGGTTTCTAAAATTGATTTTAAATCATCTAAATTCGTGTAATTTCCATCTGGTATTCTACATTCATATAAATCATTTGTGCTTATTTTTGCTATATAAAAAATACCATTGTATTCATTGATGGTGTACCAAGTTTTTGCGGCGGAAAAAGAATTTAAAATAATTTTAATCTATTTGTGTTTCTATAATTTGTTAATTGTGTCGGAACATTTATATTTATTATTCTTGAATCACCAGTGGTTGATAAATCTTCACTAGATAAATAAAGGGTTCGTTCAGATATTGGATTCATTATTATCTCTATTTAATATATGAATATAATTTTTATTTTCATCAATTTCTTTTTGAGTGTCCCTTTTTAATGGTAATGGAATATCCACAACATTTCCGTTATACATTTTTTCATAAAATTCAGGTCGTGCTATATAATCATCAATAATTAATTCTAAATAAAATGTACATAAATTTGGATATAATATCTTAGCATTTTTCATTAATTGTTCACGTTCCATAATTTACCAAAATATTATTTTTGTTGTCTTTTATTGTATTTATATTTATATTTGTATATTTATTTGATAACGATGTATTTACATTTCTACTAAAATTTGTCATTCTTTGAGGACCTTTGTTAGAAATATAATCTGCTAACATTCTAGCTTCTAACGGTGCATCGTCGTGTAAATAATTTGCATCAATGTCAAAATTTACTCCTAATAGCCCTAATGGATTTAAATCTTCTGAAATTTGGTGGTTAAATTCATAACTTTCAACATTATTTATTGACATATTTCTTGCATCTTTTAAAGCATTTCCAAAAGTATAAATATCAAGCCCCGTCCCTATAGTGTTTAACGTTGATTTTAATAAATTAACTTTATTAACTTTATTGTTTTTTGGTAATTGAAAAAACTGTTTCAAATTATGTGGAGATGTTATATATTCATAGGGTTGTTTGAATAAATCATAAGGATTTTTGTTTTCAAAATAATGAAACAACTTTCTATTTGAATTTGATGGTATTTTCAAGGCTCCGGCTGTGGCCCAGTCCGTCAACACTCTATGAATGTTTTGTGGTGCATTTCCAACAATCTTAGGAATATGTAAATGAGAAAGAAATGGATTGAAAGTTGTTGATTTAACATTCAAGTTTTCACCGACGTGTATTGCTTTTGCCCCGCCTAATGAGGTTCCTAATAATTCTATTTGATGATTTGGGTATTTTTCCAAAGTTTTCAAATAAACATTTTCGGCGCGTTTGAAAGATTTTTGTTGTGAATGTTTTCCTTTAATTACTGAAAGAATATCTGCTTTGTCCTCATTCAAAAATGACGGGTTAGAGCTTGCCCCGTGGTATGCTATATGAATCTTGTTTTTTCCATTATTGAAAACCGCTGCATCATATGATGACAAATGTGGATCTAATTTGAATTTATTTCCAAAAATGTCCTTATCCATTTGTTGTTGAGCATTTGTAATTGTAAAATGTTCATATCCACCCGGGTAATTCAATTCCGGTGTATAATTTCTCGATCCTAAATATGTTGAAATACCCACTTGGTATGCTTTCTCTCTTAATTCATTTGAAAATGTTTGACTTATTTGTGATGGTTGAAGTTCGGCTAATTGTTGAAACAAATTGTTTAATTGAAGTTTGTATTCTTTTACTTGTTTGTTCATAGATTCATTTGTAGTATCATTATAAAAGTCTTTTTCATTTTGGAAAGTCTTTCTTTTAAAGGAGTATTCTTTTACTTTGGACTTGGAAAACATATTATAGTTGGTCTTACAGAAATCATTTTGGGAATAAATCTTGGAACATAAATACTTCTTCATTTATATAATATCTATTAGAAATAAACAATTCTTTTGGTGTGAATACGCACATTTTTTTTGGGTAGTTTCCCTTCAATAGAATACATATATTTTGTCTATATATCAATAGCCTTATATGAAAAAGTCTTTCTAAAGCAAAAAGTGTGAATAGTGAAAACGCACATTATTTTTGAATAGTTTTTTGTCAATAGAATACATATATATGATATGCAATATTATTAGATATATATAATATGCTTATGTATGCTTGTGCTATGCTCTAGTGTGCTAAGTGTAAAACAAAATTGGGGAAACACAAATAACAAACACAAATAAATATATATAAACTACTATTACAATTGGCTGTCTATTTCAGCTAAAATCCCGGTCACATGCCGGTGTTGCACAAAGCTAATTGCTCTCTACAAAAGTATTTAGCAAAGGTCATCACTTGGTACTATCTCGGATGTAGAAGCTTGTGCCTCCACAAACACTACTTCATTGCTCATAGTGGTAGTCGCACGAAACATGCTACTCCATTGCTCAAACTCGGTCTTAAATAGCCTTAACTCAGCCAATTCCTTCTCCAAATTGGCCACTTTATCCATTGTTTCCATAAGTTTAGCTTGTATATTGCGCCTACACTCCTTCTCTTCGTTCAAGGCATGCATAGTGACCCAAGGGCCACTTTCACGAAACTCTTCCCATTTACGAGGCCCACACTGATCCCAATGAGAGGGCCATTGCGCATAACCTTTTTCGTCATACGTCCATAATTCGTCGCCAATGTTGTCATCGGGTTGGTCGTAAAGACCATACTTCAAGTGAAGTTCGTCGTCGTCACATGCTTCCACATTCCGCTCGTGGGTAGTGAGCTTACACGCGGCCATCTTGTTGTTCAACGTTGAGGTTGTCATATGGGAGACTTCCTCGTCGCTTTCTTCAACATCGGAGGTCTCAGATGGGACGTGGATAGCTTTACCCTTTCCCTTTTCCTTACGCTCCTTATCCTTCAACTTCTTATGGGTACCACAAAAACGAAGGCCATCGCCGCCATCCACCTTTCGTGTGCAACGGCGTTTGTCCCCAGTTTTCTCAACAATAATAAATTGACAATACCCATCGCACGTGCCCGAAACAGTGATACCACGAGAGTTTTCGGACATATTCACAGACACCCCTACGCGTTTGTTAAGGCGTAAAAGGGGTTTACCCTTGTCTTAAGGCCTGTTGCTTGCATCTGGTACGGGGTCGGTCGAGGTATCGATATCGAGCGCGCGGACTGTCATCATTAATCTCAACCGCAGAAGTACATTTAATCTTACGGGTTTCGCACGGTGTCATAATTATTTTAGCGCTGTCATAATTTCTCAAACGCTGTCATAATTATTTTAGCGCTGTCATAATTTCTCAAACGCTGTCATAATTATTCTAACGCTGTCATAATTTCTCAAACGCTGTCATCATTTTTTGAGCGCTGTCATCAACTTGTGAGCTGTGTTGAGAATGCTTGCACGGTGCTCACAATCCTTAAGCGTTAACAATTTGTTAAAGGTATATTCAATCAGGCAATATGAGCGACGACCTAGAGACTCAACACGAAGAATATCAAAGTTGTTGGGATCATTATGATCAGTCAGATGAAAGCTCTCTGGCTTACAAGAGTACCAAAACCACTATATCGGCTGAAATTGGCGTTGACAAGTTTGTACAAAAAGGGGCCAATTCGACCGTTGAAACACTCATGCAAAAACCACAGTTTGCTAACGGTAAGTCCGCCATCGTTTACGAGCACCGACTACACAACAAGCTGTACCGTATTATGTTACCTGTCAAACCCCTGACAGTGAAAGAGAAGGAACGAAAGAATGGAGGTTCTAACTCCCCAAGTGAAGAGTTACGCGTTCAACTCTTTACCCATTTTCTGGAGGTGAACGATATCAAAACCTTCTTACACGACCTTATTGAAAACGAGACTAAGTTTGAAATCGGAAAAGATAGATATGAGTCTATCAAAGAACAGGAAGAGCGCAATGAGCAAGTTTTTGACGAGGCCTCTCCGGAAGCCATGATGGCGGCAATGCTTAAGAAGTTTGAGGGGGACCCTTCAGCTTTAATGGCGTTCATGCAAGCGCAAAGTACGAAAAAAAACAGAGGAAACCAAACAACAAGAAGGTACAGGTTTCTTAAAGCGCCTTGCTGGAGGAGTCGCTGAAACAGCAAAACAGTTCGCTGAGGCGAATAAGACCCCCAAATTGGGCTAAGTCAATAGCAATACCAATGGCTAGCAAGTAAAGTAGGAAATACAATACTTTACAAAAACAATGCTATTTATTTATTTATAATAGAATTGGTCTTTTGTGTACTTGTCTCCTATTCGCATCTTGCTTGGGGGCACTATTTCCAAGGCTCACGTGGGGGCACTATTTCGTGCACCATCCCACGCTCTAACTTTCCCTTTAGGTACCCCGCGCATGCAACACAAAGTATCATATTCTTGTCGTTGAAGTTAGGGATGTTGAATACTTTGGTGAAACCTTTAGTGTTGTTGAAGTTGTATGAAGCACAAGTCGAGCATAACATCCGACCACACTCCCAACAATGGCCCACTTCCAATGCCAAGTTGTATTGTGACATATGCTCACAATAGGTTTGAGCAAACCTTTCCAATGCTTCGTTATCTAGTTGTTCTTCATTTAATTGTTCTACTTCGGCTAAAGAGACAGTTTCTTCCTTTGTTTCCATTAGGTGGTAGGTTTTCGAAAAAGTTTGAGAATAAGTTTGGGTTTGGGTTTGGGTTTAAAGTTCATATACCTAATCAGTCATAATATTTTGAGTACAGTAAGTACTCCTATAAAATTCTTTTGTATTTGAAAAGAGTTTTTCTTATATTTTATCATATCTACCATAATAACTTGTCGGCATAGAATCCATTAGAGCCTTTCACAAGTCTATCTTTATTATGTCTTAGCTTGTAAAGTTTTTTTCTATTTTGTGCGTACTCAATACCTTTTGATTTAATGTAAGAAGGATAGTCTAACATTCCACAAGCACCAATACTAGCTAGTTTCTTACCGGATTTCTTATCAAAGACATCTAATTTCTTGTTCTTATTTGTGGAAAGCTTTACAACAACATTTAATTTTTTTGCGTTCTTTCTTGTATGTTTACTTATTGTGTAATTACAAGCCATTTTTGTTTACAATAAGGATGAAAATATTAGAGCTCTTTTGCGGGACAAAATCATTTTCCAAAGAAATACAAAAAATGTACGCACATTGTGAAATTACGACTTTAGATATTCTTCACAAATACGATCCTACAATACAATGTGATATAATTGAATGGAATTACAAAGAAATATATTTACCAAATGAATTTGATATAATATGGGCTAGTCCGCCTTGTACCGAATATTCTAAAGCACACCGGCGCAAACCACGAAATCTCATTTTGGCCGACAACATAGTAAAAAGAACCATTGAAATCATAAATTACTTTGAACCGAAATATTGGTTTATTGAAAACCCGGCCGACGGTGGGTTGTTACAACATAGAGACTTTATGATTCCATTATGTATGTACAAGCACACTTGTTGTTATTGTAGATATGGTTTTCCCTATAGAAAAATGACTAATATTTGGACAAATATAAACGATTTAAATTTGAAAATTTGTAATAGATTAATGCCTTGTGATAGCAAACATAAGTACGGCAAGCATTTATATACCGCCCAACGTACACAATCATCAAATTCCAAAGATAATATAGGTGTAAATGATGCTTATGTAATACCACCACAATTATTGAAAGAATTAATTCAAAATTTACATTGTAGGGACAATAAATTCATTGAAATTCCTACGAAATGCTGATGGATGATTTTGTTTCTTATGTAGATCAATAAACAAAAAGTCGTGTGGGTTTTGAATTGACTTCTTATATACATCATCAAATACTTCTTTTGATATTTCACCCGCACATTCTTCGGAAATACAATCAATTTCATATTTTTGTTGCGAAATACCAACATATGTGTTAAATTTCCACGAATAGCTTTCAATAGGCCACCGCTATTTGAGGTGTATGATTGTGTAGCAAACAAAAGAGTTGTCCCTAATGCAGAATCTTTTAATTTTCCCATATGTCTATGTTTGATAACTAAGTTACTTAATTTGGAAGAAGGTTTCATAACGTCGGAGCCTTGTACATCATCAAAAAATACCACAATTATAGGCTTTTTACCATTGTATTTATGGATTGGAGGTTCAAAATCAGAATCTGAAAATTCTAATAATAATTCAGATGGAATATCATATATATTAATATCTTTTCTTTTCAATAACGACATTAATTTCTTATATTTTTTCAATTTTTCGTGATATTCTTCATAGTCGGTGGCTTCTTCATTTAATATATTTTCAATCTTTTCGGGAACATCTTTTGTTGGCTCTAAAACATCAATATCGTCATCTAATGGAAGATCTTTGAAATAATGTTTATTGTTATGATATGTTGGAGACACCAAAATTAATCTATCTAAAGCATTATTATTTTTCATCAATCTTAATAAATTAGATAAAGCTGTGGTTTTACCCACACCTCTTTTCGCCACGGCCAAAATAATTCCGTGTAATTGGATAAAATCAGGTTCGGTGTTTATAGTAAATGCTGAATTTTTCGGTAATTGAATTCCATATTTTTTGTCATTTATTTTTTGAAAAGACATCAATAAATTCAAAAGTTTCCTTATAATAGATATTAAAATTCTGGAAATAAAGATTTATATGTTTTATGAAATTGTTTATCGTTATCTAAAACATCATTATAAGTTGGAGGTTGTGAATTTTCATTTTTTTCATAATTTTTTTCCATTTTTGATTTTTGATTTTTTGGATCTTTTTATTATAACTTCAGGTTCACTATCACTAGATTCACTAGAATCACTTTCAACAACAATAACTTCCTTTTTTTCTTTGATTTTTTAAAAGATTCTTTTTTTTCAGGAATTTCTTTTTCAATAGATTTATGAATAATTTTAGGTTTAATTGTTTGTTGAATTTTTTCTTGAGCTTCTTGTAATTCTTTTTATTTTCTAATTCTTTTGCAAGTTTAATATCTTTTTTAGCATCAGCATTCTTTTTTCTAGTGTCCATAGCTTTTTGTCTAGCTATTTTTAGTCTCTCTAAAGTAGCTTCGTCCGTAATTTTTTCACCTTTTTTAAATCCCATATTACAATATATAAGATAATAATTTTCTAATAATTTCTAATCTTTTCTAAAAACAATTTAAATTTTTAAAAAGAGTTTTTCAATGTTTTAATCAAATATATTTTTTATTATTTTTTATTTCCTATATAATTTCTATAATATTTTTATAAATAATTTCTAATCTTTTATAAAAACAATTCGATTTTTAAAAAGAGTTTTTTAAATGTTTTAATCAGATATATTTTTATTATTATTTTTTAATTCCTATATAATTTTATATGCTTTTTATATGATTTTTATAAATATTTTCTAATCTTTTATAAAAACAATTACAATTTTTAAAAAGAGTTTTTAAATGTTATAATCAAATATATTTTTCATTATTTTTCATTCCTATATAATTTCTATATTATTTTTTCATAAATAATTTCTAATCTTTTATAAAAACAATTACAATTTTTTAAAAAGAGTTTTTAAAAAATGTTATAATCAATATATTCTAAAAAACATATTTATATTTTAAAAAGAGTTTTCAAATGCTATATCAAAATACTTTTTATTTATTTCAATTCCTATATAATTCCTATTCAATTTTTTTGACACAATTCCTGAAGTGCCGATACCACAACAAGGATCAATGACTAAATCATTTTCATTAGAATATGTTTTTATTAACCATTCAAATAAATTATATGGTTTTGCACAAGGATGTTTGCTTTTATAATTTCCATTAGAAAACTTTATTACACTTCTAGGAAATCTTTTACCATCTAAACATATAGTAGGTGTCCTATCCGTGTAATGAGTATATAATTCTGTTCTAGGTCCTTGCCCTTGTCTAACATATGGTTTATTACCTTCAATTTTTATTGGATTATAAGTTGGTAAACGTTTATAAAATACATATATCATTTCGTGTGATCTTAAAGGCATTTGATTAGCGTGGTAAAATCCTAAAGCCATAGTTTTTTCATATACTAAATCATATCTAAACCATTTTTTGTTACTTTCAATAATATTATGTCCGTATTTTGTTGTTGTAGTAAATATATAAACACATTTCTTTTTGCCTATTCTTTTTAATTGTATCCACAATTGATCCAAATCAATAACATCTTTATCCCAAGAACAATTAGTCTGATTATACGGCAAATCACATATAAATAGATCTGCCGAATCACTTTTAATTGTTGGTAAAATTGTAAAACAATCATTATTATATATTTCATACATATTTTTACTTTTATTTTTTTGTGAGTTTCAAAACAATTTAAAAAATAGGTTATACTTTATATCAATGGAAAACATTAGTGAATCATATCCAAAGTATACTAAAGTTACATCAAAGAATGGAAAAGTTTATTATAAAAAACCCCTAGACACAAATAGAAGAGACAAAAATAAATATTACGAAAATCATAAAATAAAGTTACAAAAACAAATGACTATACAAAGAATTATAGAAAATAAAAATGTATCTATGATCACTTTGAAAAAACATAATATAGACAAAATTGAAATAATAAACATTTTTTCTAATAAAATTAAAGAGTCTCCTGAAAATTTTGACAAACTTCTTGAAATTCAAAATAAATTTATTGAAAAATTAAAAGTAACAAATACCACTTAAAGATTACGTTACATTATAAGTATAATAAAAATGTTCTATAATAATATGTCACCTAAAAAGAATAAAGATGAAAAGAATAAAGGCAAAGCACCTATGACACAATCAAAGAAAACAAATTTGAAAAAAATAAGAAATTATAGGGCCGGAAATTTTCGTGCATCAAGTTCTAAACAATTAACACAAGAACAATGGAATAAGATAACAAAATTTGAAAAAGAAAAAATTGATGAAGAAGATAACATTGATGAAGAAATTGATGAAGAAGATAACATCGATGAAGAAATTAAAGAACAAAATAAAATTGAGAAAAAATTGAAGGCAAGAAAACACAAAAGGGAAGTTCTACAAGATTTAATTGAAACGTATGAAATTGATAATGACAAAAAGAAAAATAAACCGGAATTGATTTCTAGGCAAGAATATGAAGAACAATTTACAAATAAAAATGTGACAAAAAAATTTGTTGATAAAGGTGGAAATTCCGGAATAAGTATGAAAATAAATTTCAATCGTTTTTTGGGAAAGCCTTTAGAATATTGGATGAAATTAATGAACAAAAAAACTGATCAAAATTCTGAAGATGTTAAACACTTTCAATTTGGAATATCATTTCAAAATGGAGAATCTGATTTTATTAGTGCAAAAAATGAAACTGATTTTTATGAAAAATTAGATGGAATGATTCAAAGCGGAGATGATAGAGGTCGTGCAAATTCAATTAGAATTTCTTTATTAAATTTCAAAAAATTAAATGGAAAAGGTGCTCCTTTGCCTATGCCCAAAACGGTACAAGAATTAAAATCCAAAAAAAGTGTGATTACCATTCAAGATGAACAATGTTTTGCTAAATCTTGCCTTGTAATGTATTATAAAGAAAATGCATCTTCAACCATTTATCAAAATGTTTACCAAGATAAAAGAAATAGATTAACAAAAGAAGCCATAGAATTAATGAAAGAAGTAGTAGAGTACCGATTATAGCCCACCACCAAATAAGTAACTAATAAATACAAGAAATAATTACGTAATAAATAGGGAATAAATTACGTGATTAAATGTGTATACAATAAAAAATAAATAAAAATCTACAATAAAAATAATAATAATAAATGTAAAATAAAAACAAAAGATAAAAGATAAAAATTGTAAGTAAATGAAAAGTAAATTAATTAAGTTCTCAATATATATACATGTTAATTGTTCTTAAATCATTTATGGAAGTTTAATAAGTCTTTGAATTAATTCTCGTTTTCTACCAATTATTTTCAATTTGTTCTTTCTACATTCTCTTCTTAAATCAACACATGAATATCTTTTGAGGTCAACGATATGATTATGTATTTTATATCGTTCCAAATTGATGAATTTTCCCCATGCTCTAACTACATAAGAGGCGTGTAGTGGGGGAGTATCCTTATTATATACACTTGTATCTCTTAAGTACCTTATGTATTTGCCAGGATTTCCCAGTATTTCGGAACGCCTCTTATGTAGTGAGTACCTACGGTTATCTACGGCAGAATTGCGTAAGTCGACACAGCGACTGGCTACAATCTATGCTATTGCCGCCTTACCTACCACCCATGCCCGCCTTGCATTGCTCGCTTCCCAGCTCGCAACCATATATCAATGGATTGATTGTTGTATGTGTTCCGATTTGAGGATATATTACTATAGTATTAATCCCCAATTTGGCACATTAGAATTTTCTGGAATTCTGCGACAATATCTGAAATTGTGTTTCTGGAAATCTGTGACAACCCGCTCTTGTGTGTCGTGTGTTCCATTGTAAGGATATAGTACTATAGTATTAATCCCCTGTTTGGAACATCTGTACATTTCTTGAAATCTGCCAAGAATTATTGGAATGTGCTTGGAATGTGCCAAGAATTTTCTCCAAATCTGCGACAACTCAAAAGCAACAATCGAAGATTGTTGCCCCTCTTATGTGTCGTGTGTTCCGATGTGAGGATATATTACTATAGTATTAATCCCCAGTTTGGAACATTTGTACATTTCTGGAAATCTGCGACAAGTTATACGCGATGGGCAATGAATCACCGCGAAATCAAAAGGTGGCACATTAGGTCATATTATAGACTATATATAAGATAACGAGAATATGACCTATTTCCCCACCTTTTACCCGTGTTGCCCGTGATGCCGATTTGTACCTTATGTGTTCCAAAGTAAGGATATAATACTCTAATATTAATCCTCGGTTTGGCACATCGGTGTTGCTTATCTTCGATTGTTTCGCTACTGCTGCATTTCTATGAATTTCACAATGAAGCTTGCTTTCATACCTACTATATCTGCGTCACCTACTAATTGTAAAGCAAACTGGTTACCTGGTTTAGTTATATACGTAAATTGGTTTAATACGTCAAGCCTGGAATCACTTTCGTTATATTCCGTTTGCGGCCGAGTAACGGAAACTATATATTTTCTACCTGTGATTTCTGGAGCTGTGATTGGTAAGTTTGATGTATCAAATGTTATGTCCAGAATCTTTCCACCAGTAGCTATATCTGATGAAGTAAATGTCAAATCGAAGAAACAAATGAATTTTCCTGCGGGAATTTGCACAATTCTATTACCTGGAGCTCCACTTGTCAAAGCTGTAATGACTTCACAGCCTATGTGAGATAACTCTGACGGCAATGTCAGTCTATTTAACTCTCCGACAGGAGTTTGAACAATATCAGCTTCTATTAAATTAGCACCTATGATATCACCTAACATGTTAATTCTAAAAAATTGATTTGATGGTATAACAGGTCGTTTACGAAACTCCAAAGCATACACTGAATTAACTTCTGATAATTCAACCAGTGATGTATTCAAATCTATAAATGTTGAATCAGCAGCTTTTGTCCCTTGTAATTCTAAATTTGTCTTGGAACCTAATTGTACAACGTTGACAATTCCACCATTGATTCTTGCATTTCCATCTACTTCTAAACCGAAAATTTTTACACTTGCTCCAGCGGTTGCCGGTTCCAAAACATTATTTGTTTCGGTCCATTTTGAACTTTGTACAGGATTGTATGTTTGACCATTAATCGTATCACATGTTAAATTCTTACAAACTAAACTTTGTCCAAAACTTGACATATATCATATGTACCTATTTAAATTTCACGCGGTATCGTTTAAAGTGTTTTATATGTGATATACCTAACAATCCTATAGCGTTAGGATAAACCAATACCGAGCCTTCTGTTACTTCACCGGTCGCTGGTAATATTAAAGGAACGTCGGAATATTGTGTTGTGGCAACCGAACCGCCTATACCGGTAGCACGTTGTGGTTGATTATGATAATCGGACGTACCGTCTGGTTTAATTATTCCTATAAGTCTGGCATCTGCTGTGCTCATTTGGGTGGACGTAGCCCCTGTATCATATATTAAAATGGCGTTTGCACCGGTCCCACCCTCTAATGATACGTTCACCCTAGATTGACGTTGATTTGTTTTTGCTTTTGTTTTTGGTAAGTTCTGTTTACTATATCTAACTACGTTTCCCTGGGCGTCAGCAATATTTCTTACCTTACATCGAGTGTTTGCGAGTCTTCCATTTATAATTCCTTTAATTCTCATACCGACACCATCTTGAACGACGGTTTCACAACTTGGTAAATTAGGATTATTTCGCTTTACAGGCATTTACAATATATTTACAATTTAAATGACGGTTGTAAATAAGATATAACTGCATTTGGCGATGCATGAGTTACGGTTTCCATACAGCACCCGATTACACCATTAGTCGCCGCAACTGCTGCTGAATTTACAACACCGTTTGCTTGAGCTCCTAAAAGCTGGCCCTTGGTGTACGAACCATCAATACAGTTAACAGAACAGAAACCGCTAATAAGTACAAAACAAGAATTACCTGCAAGACTATCTTTGACACATACACCTATAACACCGACATTGGTATTAGTAGCTGTGTTTGTTGCTGCATAGGGTTTGATACCATTGATGTTAGTGCTTACATCGTCAAAAGAAAGAACAGTTCCTGATGTTATTGTAGAAGCTGTTGTGTTTACCATCGTATACACTTGGCATGTGAATGTGTTTGGTGATGTAGTCTTCCTATAAGCACTTGTGAGTTGGGTTAATGGAATACCATCAGTCGTTATTGAAGATGTGTCTGGTGTTGTGTAAGCCCAATCAATGCTGTTCGTGATTCTTATGGCCGTCGTATCCAAATCTGAAGTGAGGTTGATTGAACCACCGGTATTTCCGACAGCAAGGACCTGTGATAAACTTGGAACACCGCCGCCACCAGAAACAGGACCATATCGGACCTCATTGGATGCTGTGTCATAATGCAACATTTGTGACTCGCTTGCTGGGTCGGGAGACAATCTAATAGGTCTTATATAACAACTATTAGCAACACCGGCGTTTAATTCAACCCCGCTTGCATTCAAAACGATTGTGTTATCGGTGTTAACCGCACTCTGAGCAGAGTTCTGTCCTGCGATAGCACCTATGTTGATTGCATTTTCACCTGCTGTAAATTCACCTGCATATTTTCCGATGTTCACGGCTGCATCTTTGCAATTGTTCTGCCCACAGTCGTCCCCAATAGACACGACATAAGAACCGCAATTGTTATTGCATGAACCAGAACCAATTGCAATCGTATCAT
>LGRX02032862.1:0-32753 GCA_001247695.2 Cymbomonas tetramitiformis
GTGAGGTGAGTGGTGGCCATAAACGTTACGAGGAGCTCGCAGTCTAGTTTGAGGTGAGTCGAGGTCATAAACGTTACAAGGAGTTCGCAGTCTAGTGTGCGGTGAGTCGAGGCCACGCACGTTACAAGGAGATCGCAATCTAGTGGTAGGTGAATGGAGGCCATAAACGTTACAAGGAGCTCGCAGTCTAGTGTGTGAGGTGAGTGGAGGTCATAAACGTTACAAGGAGCTCGCAGTCTAGTGTTAGGTGCGGCCGAGGTCTTAAACGTGACAAGGAGCTCGTAGTCTAGTGTTAGGTGAGTCGAGCCATACACGTTGCCAAGGAGCTCACAGTCAAGTGTGGGGTGGGTCGAGCTGCGCACACTATGTGGGGTGAGCTCGGGCAGAGGTCTAGTGTTAGGTGAGTCGAGGCCATACACGTTACAAGGAGCTCACAGTCGGGGCGTGGGGTGGGTCGTAGCCATACACGTTACACGGAGCTCGCAGTTCAGTGAGGTGAGTCGAGGCCATAACGTTACAAGGAGCCACAGTCTAGTGTGAGGTGCGGCTGAGGCCATAAACGTGACAAGGGAGCTCGTAGTCTAGTGTGAGGTGCATCGAGGCCATAAACGCAGCAAGGAGTCGCATTCTAGGGTTAGTGAGTCGAGGCCACAAACGTTACAAGGAGCCGCAGTCTAGTGTGAGGTGAGTGGAGGCCATAAACGCGCCAGGAGCTCGCAGTCTAGTGTGAGGTGCACGAGGTCATAAACGTGACAAGGGAGCTCGCAGAAGTTCAGGGTTAGTGCCGAGGCCAAATGTTACAAGTGGAGTCACAGTCATGTGGGGTGGGCCGAGGCCATACACGCAAGGCGAGTCACAGTCTAGTGTTAGGCGTGCCGAGGCCATAAACGCGCAAGGAGTCGCAGTGTTAGGTGAGTCGAGGCCATACACGTTACAAGGAGCTCGCAGTCTAGTGTTAGGGTGAGTCGAGGGCTTGCAACGTTAAGGAGCGCGCAGTCTGGGTGTAAGGCGCATCGAGGCCAGAACGCTACACGGAGCTCGTGTGTCTAGTGTTAGGTGAGTCGAGGCCATAAACGTTACAAGGAGCTCGCATTTTAGGTTGAGGTGTAACATTACAAGGAGCTCGCAGTCTAGTGTTATGTGCGTCACGGCCATAAATGTTACAAGGAGCTCGCAGTCTAGTGTTAGGTGCAACGAGGCCATACTGAACGAATGAGGCGTTTGGGAATGGGAGAGGTCATACACGTTACAAGGAGCCTTCGTTGTCCAGACGAAGTTGCCACCGTCCGATGTGGATCAATGGTCGCAAGCGTCAGGGTCTTGCCGACCGCAAGCGGGGCGGGAGCGAGCCTGCAGCATTCAGGCACCTCACCGTGAGCCCTGCAGTGCACAGATGTGCGTGATGAAAAGAAGTATTAGGGATGTTGAGCCAGAAACCATTTCTTCAGCACTGAGCTAATGTATGCATCCCGCGGCGCTCGCTCCTTCGAACCAGCGACAACGATACGCTCAAACTTGGAGCGCCCACATAGGAAGGGCGTCATTTATGTATGTCAAGCATGCAATCTGTATTCTTGGATCTCCACAGATGGCTTACATGAGATGCATCTGGGCATGGGAGAGGGCCGGGTAAGGTGCTCAAGGCTCGGCAGAGCCAAAGCGGCGAATCCGGCATTTGGACGGCCGGGGCTTCGCCTGAACGATGGCCGCCGCGACCGTTCTGCCTCACGACTTGAATCTGAGCGAGTTCTCCACGTGTCAATCCTAACGTACATCAGCAGGACTGCTCGCCTGCCGATTGGTGAACCTTCGTCTAGCTAACGGCAAGGGCCGCCTGCACCTCTGCACGGGCCAGGCGCTGACTGATCAAACCCCTCGAACTTGTGGCGGCGGGTTGGCACACGCACAGTTGCAAAGAGGCGCCAGGGGCAGAGCGCCATAGTGACCGGGGCTACTCCTTTTGTCACGCTTGCAGCATCGGCTGCCATGGACTGCGTGCGTCACTCAGGCTCAGGGCTTCACTGTCCTCCTGGTGTTGCAGGAGGCGCCGTCGAATGCGGGGCGCACGACCCGAGTCAGTGCTTACACGAATACTGCTACATATCCGACGGAGCTGAGCCGAGCTGTCCTTACGGCTTCGAGATCCATGCAGACACACTTCCGTACTACGAGTGCCGACGAGACTGCCGCATTGGTTCCCCCTGGCGCCCTCGCCCCGCCGCCCAACGCGTTGCAGCTTCCAGCTTCCACGCATTTACAAAAGGCAGTTTAGAAGAGATTCGAAGTGGGCATCGGAGGCGCCGGGGTGTTCTTGCCTGCGCTGCACGGGTGTCACAACAGTGTTGAATATGAAGAAGCTTCCCAGTTGCTGCAAAGCTGCGCCGCAGTGATGCCCGCTTGCTGCCGCCCCGAGCTTCATGGCCTTGACGTGCCTCCCATGGCTCGTGCACCATCGCACCGCGGCTCCGCTTGTCACTGAGCCCATGTGTGCTTGCTGGGCCACACCATGCCTCTCGTGGGGCCCATGTGTGCTTGCTTGGCCACATCATGCCTTTCGTGGGGCCCATCGAGCGGCTACTCACCCGGTGACCGAGGCGAGCTTGCTGGGCTGCCAAGCGGCCTCCTTAGGTCTCGCGCGAACAGTGTTATATTGTGTGAAGCGGGCGGCATTCCTGCATTCGTGGGGGGCAGACTCGGACAGTTGCTTCATGGAAGGCGTGTCGTATCGAAGCCCTGACGAGGAGAACCCGGCATTTCTCGAGCTGGTGGATGTCAGCAGCACGGAGGCGTGCCACGAGGCCTGCTTGTGGATGGAAGGCTGTGCGTTCTTCACCATGCTCATGCTCACCGAGGCGTCCATAAGTGGCTATCTATGCAATCTATGGACCGCTGATGCAGTTGCCTTTGTGACGGCCGAATATGGCCCCATCTCCGGTCCGAAGGTCTGCCCAGGTGCGACCTGCATCCTTCCTACGCCCACCTGCACGTTCCCTGCGGCAGCTGGCAGTTCAGTGCTCTGGGCAATCAATGTTACTAGGGCAGCCCTAAGCGGCAGCTGGAAGGAATGCTCCTGAGAGAGGATGGCGCCAGTGGATGGTCAGTGTACTGCGGGATGCGAGGGACGGCCAAGGGGGAGGCCGGGCGCTGTTGCAGGGAACGAGGCGCAGGAGTACTGCCGGCCTGGGGGTCGGACCTGCGTCAGCAGGGGCTCCCTCGGTCTCCACGTGGAGGCCACCGAGGAGATGCGCAGCTTCATGCACGCGCACGGATACTCGGGTTATGTCTCGCCGCACATTACGCTGCCGCTCAACGACACATGCCCCAGCGGCAGTGCTCTCCTGCGCGGGTTGGCGTACTTCCCCAACGCCACCTCGAGAGTGACATGGTGCACCCCCTCAGGAAAAATAGTTTGCTCCGAACATATCTGTTTCCCCATCACCTTTTTACAAGCATGCGCGTATCATTCCATAATATCATTCGATAGTAGCATAGTGCTTAATCATAAGAAGGTTACAGCTCGGGGTTAAGAAAAGTGAAGCTGCCGGATACACCGTCCAGCATTTAACACGGCAGTCCTCCACAGCTCCCTCCATTTCCTACATGCATATGCTCCTCGGCTACATGTCAGCACCACACGACTTTTCTTAACTGTCCACTGTCATTGGGCGCATACAGCATGCCATTATTTTCATTCGGCATTCAAAATGCTCTCTTCTGATTGGTTGCATTCCTCATACTGTCTCATAGGAAGAGACCTCTCGCATTGTCACACTGTCACATATCGTTGCCATACTGTACACCAGCAGCACTATTTTCCTACTCCCACTCAGAGCGTCGGAAATATCTCAACACCATAGCACTGAGTCTCTTAAACGGTCCACTGCCAACGAAAAGTCGACCAGATTCTCCTGTGTCGGCACCCGAGCAATGATGACTTTCTTCAGCTCCACCAGCCTCGTCAAAATCATATCGGTCACACACTGCTGCGTGCCGCGCTGTTCAGCACATTCTCTGCCTGTGCCACCGACGTATGCTTATCCCCGTGCACTATCACCGCCAACTGCACCTGCGCAAGCTCAGACGGAAGACTCCCCACATACTCCACATTTCTGGCTGTTTTAGACAAAGCAAGCAGCTCATCCTCCGTTGCGCTCACCGCGGCAGTCTTCTGTGGCTTACAGCACTGTGCTGCCATTCAGTCTCACCTCACCAGAGAGCCGGTGACAGACCGCCTCGTCACCTTGCCCGCCGCGTGATCAGCGTCAGCGTAAGCCGTCACCACCATCCGGGCCGCATGAAACGCCAGATGAACTGCAGCGCGGATCCGACATCCAGCGCGCCCTGCAAACCCTGCAGCGCCCGCTCCAAGTGCGTCCAATGAGGGCCGCCAGAAGGGGTCAGTCGGCACCAGCGACAACCTCGGCTCCACCGGAGTCGAACCGGGCACACACTCCAGGATTCCATACCTCTCCAGCATGCATGTGATCAGCCCCCCCTGCCACATACAGCACTCCCTGACCAGACCCGCGTCACCCCCAGCACCGCCGTCAGCTCCCCTTCGTCCTGACACGGCCAGTTGCTGCGGAATGCCTGAAAAAACACTTGTTTCCAAGTCTCGGACGACGAGAACACCGTGTAGTCCGCATGGACATACACAAACGCGAGGAGCACCCCCGGTCGCCAAATGCAGAGCAGGCACGGGCCGAGGTTGAACACAGCAAACCTCAACGCCACATCCCAGCAGGAACTCGTTGCTCGTGTAGTGCCAGATTTGCAGCGCCCGCCTCAGACCGTACACACTCCCCTCCAGCCGGCCAAACTTAGTGCCACGCGCCATAAGGCCCACACCGCATAGAGCGGAGCGCCGGCGTGCAGCAGACCGTTCAAGAAGCGCGCCATCACATCCGGAAGATACCCCCCGCAGCCCCAGCACCAAGCTCAGCTGCGTTTGCAGGGTGACGCGCACCCCGAGCAGCACTCGCCATAGTGCCGTGAGAGGACCCTGCAGCGGGCTGCCGGACACTGCAGTGGGCCGCTTGTTAGGGTTCGGGGTGCTCAGTAGGAGGTGAGGCACATAATGTGATGTGGGGTGCTCAGCAGGCACCGGGGCTCCTCTGTGGGGTGCGGCACTCGGTAGAGGGTGGGGCGCATCCGGAAGGCTCGCGCCCGCATGATGAGGTGGGGGAAGGGGCGCTTGATTCGGGTTCGGGGTGCTTCCGGGGGGACCAGGGCGGCTCGGTGGGTGTTGGAGCGCCTCGGAGCTGAAACTCGCGGCGCAGCGGGCGATACGGGATGCTGAAGGAGCGGCGGGGGCGCGGGACAGGGGGATCCGGGACGCGGATGGAGTGCTGTCGCCCCTGGCGCACAAGGAGCCCGGCCCCCTGGTGGACGCTTCCCACGCCTTCTGCTTGTCGACATGCATGGAGGGGGTGTACTCTGTGGAGACCATCAGTTTCGGAGGTGGGCGCCTCATCTGCTAACATGATGTGCCTCTGCGTTACTTGGCATGGGGCTGCACTAGCCATCGTGGTCTGTTGGTGAAGAGGCAGAGCAGAGACGAGTGGATGCTAGCAATGGGCCGCCAGGCCTAATGGCGATTCGGTTTTTAGGGTTTTTTTCCGGTTTTTTTGGTGAAACCCTAAAAACCCTAAACCAGCCAGCCGATGGAGAGGGAGCGAGGAATAGCCTGGCATTCTCCACGATTGGTAATGACGTTCAGACAAGTATCGGCGCGCTGAGCGCTCAAAGACAGACTGAGACAAAGTTGGCTCGTCAGCGGTCGCTTCATCTCGTTGACTTCTGAGTCGCGTTGCCCTCTCAGCCGCGTTGACCTCTCACGGCACGCGCGTCATGCAACATACGGGGCCGAGCAGCGGATGCGACCCTGCCGAGATTCTGACTGGAGGGATGTTTGATTGGAATCGCAAGGTGATGTTGGAGGCGCCTCGAGGGCTCGCGGGCGTCGGACGCGACCAGCCCCGTCCAAGTGGGCCTGGCATCACTGCTCAAAATCGCTTGAAGCGAGATCCTCGGATGTGCCCTTTGCGAGTGCGAAGCGTCGGAGCGTGCTCGGCAGAGCTTCTCAGTTTGTCACCAGGCGCGGATGTGGGGGCGCGCTCGCATGCACAGGTTGTCGGCCGGAATTCCTCCTGGACAGTTTTGACCCCAGGGAGCCTAGGTACCAGCAAGTGGAGTACTACTTGGGTGAGGAAGGCAGCATGGAGTGCGTCTGTGGCGAGAAAGTGAATGACCACGAAGAGTGCGCCGTAATCGCGCTGGCATATGTCTACGACAAGTTGGAGGAAATCTCAATCCGGAGCTACAGCCTGGAAGAGGACGAGACGCTGCCGCCTGGATGCCACCTGCAGTTCCATGCAACGCAGAATGCGCTCGACGCCTTCCAGGTGGTTGTGTTTAATAACGTCAGCACCTTCAACGGCACCAGCGCGTCGAGGCCGGGAATCAAGGGGCTCCCCTTCTGCCGGGTGGCAGGTATCACTGCACACCGGCGCCCATATGCCGAGCTGTTTGCGCACTCTGCATTCCAAGAACTTTCTAGGAAAGGGCTGCATACACCTCAGGCCCGCGCAACCCCACTCCCCCCACGGCCCTCCAGCTCAGCGCGGGCGCCGAGGCGCGCGCCGGGGCCTCCGCTGCAGGCTTCGCCGCACGCGTCGATGTCGTGGACGAGACGGGGTGCAAAGTCGCCCACGAAACCCGCCACCTACCCGAGGACGCATACGGTGAGCCCTGGGCAACCCCCCATGCTCCGTGCGCATGCCATTCAGAGTACCCATAAGGGCGTGGTACGCCAGGGCTGCCAAGTCTGCCTCAGCCGCACGATGGTGCCAGCGGCATCCGGCGCGCACGGTCATCTGATTCATGGGCGCCGCTGCGGTTTGAAAGGCGCGACTCGAAGCACCGGGGGGGTTCGCGCCAGTCGTGCGCCGTGAGCCAGGACGAAGCCCAGGGGTAGCTCCGGACCCCCTCGCTCCAATTGGCGCGCCCCAGCGCTCCACCCCGAGCCAGGGGCCTCCATCCTCGATAGGGGGGTAGCGCAAGGCGGGGTTATTGAGGATACTCGAGTAATGTGGGACGCTTGAGGGATGACCCTGGTCACAACAAATTGAACCTTTGGCCCCGTTGGCGTAAGAATTGTCAGCAGCAGTAAAGGCTGGCAGTAAATATTGAGATGTGTTTTTGGATCTCGATCGATGTCTGTGCCACAAGCTGGGGCACTGTGGCCCTCATGCGCGCCTGCTTGCACTTGTAAAGACGGAAGTTCCATTGAGGCTGCACCCGCCCTCCGAGTCGTTGATGCAAAGTCTGCGCAACATTCGAGTCGTTGATGCAAAGTCTGCTCAACGCCCGAGTCGTTGATGCAAAGTCTGTGCAACATTCGAGTCGTTGATGCAAAGTCTGCACAACATTCGGGGCGTGAGTGCTTAAGATATACCAGAATATGCGCGTGCCCCGATTACGCTGGCAGGGGTGAATGCGCGTGCCCCTGATTACGCTGGCAGGGGAATGAATGCGCGTGCCTGATTACGCTGAATGCACGCTGGTAGGGGTGAATGCGCGTGCCCCTGATTACGCTGGCATGCGGGTGATGCGCAGTGCGCGTGCTGATTACGCTGGCAGGGTGAATGCGCGTGCCTCTGATTACGCTGGCAGGGGTGAATGCGCGTGCCCCTGATTACGCTGGCAGGTGAATGCATGCCCCTGATTACGCTGGCAGGGGTGAACGCTGGCAGGTGAATGTGCGTGCCCCTTATTCCGCAGGTGAATGCGCGTGCCCCTGATTACACTTGAAGGGGTGAATGCGCGTGCCCCTGATTACGCTGGCAGGGTGAATGCGCATGCCCCTGATTACGCTGGCAAGGGTGAATGCGCATGCCCCTGATTACGCTGGCAGGGGTGAATGCGCATGCCCCTGATTACGCTGGCAGGGGTGAATGCGCATGCCCCCGATTACGCTGGCAGGGGTGAATTCGCGTGCCTCTGATTACGCTGGCAGGGGAAAATGCACGAGCCTCTGTTTAGGCTAACAGGGGAAGACACAAGTGCACGGTTATTCCTGAACACGAAATGCAAGCAGGGTGCACACACAACACACTGCAAGAACGAGCAGGAATGAATGCTTGCCAGTCTGATTAAATTACATTTAATCAGCAAGTCTTAATTCTTTATGGCCCATGGCCCTCTGTCTGGCCCATGGCCTCTCTCTGGCCCATGGCCCTCTGTCTGTCTCCTTACTCCCGAGCCTTTGGCTGGATGAGTGTCTCTCAGTCTGTCAGGGAGCAGGCTACTGCTTCGAAGCTACTCTGCTACTTCCGTGCCTAACAGCCTCTCTGGCTGAGCCTCGCTGGCGTGACGGCAACGGACAGCAGCTTCCTCTCTGGAACCCGGAAGCTTCCTCAGCAGCAGCCGCCTCTCACCTGACCCTTCCCCCGAACAAAAACCAACAGAGTCAGCCTGGGTAGGGAGGGAGGGTTTTACAAACTTCAAGCAGAAAGCAGGGCTTTCGGGGTTCGGAAGTGTGGAAACTGACTCTCCGACAACGTCCGCCGTTGTCAATCCACTGTGCCCCTTTGTGAGGCTCGTGTCACTTTGTGACACTCGTGCCACCCCGTGACACTCCCGATCGGGACGCCACACGAGCTGTGTCGTATTCCGATCGGGGCAAGCCCTGGGCGACAAAAGTCGCGCCTGCTCGATTTCTTGGTTCGGAAAAACCGAAATTATCGCGAGCGATAATTGTGAATTATTCCTGAACACGAAATGCAAGCAGGGTGCACACACAACACACTGCAAGAACGAGCAGGAATGAATGCTTGCCGGTCTGATTAAATTACATTTACTCAGCAAGTCTTAATTCTCTCTGGCCCATGGCCCTCTGTCTGGCCCATGGCCCTCTGTCTGGCCCATGGCCTCTCTCTGGCCCATGGCCCTCTGTCTGTCTCCTTACTCCCGAGCCTTTGGCTGGATGAGTGTCTCTCAGTCTGTCAGGGAGCAGGCTACTGCTTCGAAGCTACTCTGCTACTTCCGTGCCTAACAGCCTCTCTGGCTGAGCCTCGCTGGCGTGACGGCAACGGACAGCAGCTTCCTCTCTGGAACCCGGAAGCTTCCTCAGCAGCAGCCGCCTCTCACCTGACCCTTCCCCCGAACAAAAACCAACAGAGTCAGCCTGGGTAGGGAGGGAGGGTTTTACAAACTTCAAGCAGAAAGCAGGGCTTTCGGGGTTCGGAAGTGTGGAAACTGACTCTCCGACAACGTCCGCCGTTGTCAATCCACTGTGCCCCTTTGTGAGGCTCGTGTCACTTTGTGACACTCGTGCCACCCCGTGACACTCCCGATCGGGACGCCACACGAGCTGTGTCGTATTCCGATCGGGGCAAGCCCTGGGCGACAAACGTCGCGCCTGTTCGATTTCTTGGTTCGGAATAACCGAAATTATCGCGAGCGATAATTGTGAATTATTCCTGAACACGAAATGCAAGCAGGGTGCACACACAACACACTGCAAGAACGAGCAGGAATGAATGCTTGCCGGTCTGGTTAAATTACATTTACTCAGCAAGTCTTAATTCTCTCTGGCCCATGGCCCTCTGTCTGGCCCATGGCCCTCTGTCTGTCTCCTTACTCCCGAGCCTTTGGCTGGATGAGTGTCTCTCAGTCTGTCAGGGAGCAGGCTACTGCTTCGAAGCTACTCTGCTACTTCCGTGCCTAACAGCCTCTCTGGCTGAGCCTCGCTAGCGTGACGGCAACGGACAGCAGCTTCCTCTCTGGAACCCGGAAGCTTCCTCAGCAGCAGCAGCCTCCATCCAATCCTGCACCTAGCAGGGGCTCACCTGACAGAGTCCCGGGCACTCTGTGAGCCCTGGACACACTCACCCAACGGGGGCATGGGAGGGCCGAAAGCACGAGTGAGTCACCTGCTAGCAGCAGCTGCGGCCTCTGCCATGGCCCCGGGAAGGATGAGCTTCTGCTCGGTGTCGAGCTCGCAGCAATGCTCGAAGCAGTCGCTCTTCCAATCACGTTGCAGCTTGATGTAGATGGAGGCCACGTCCAAGCGCAATGCCGCCGTGGCCCCGCCCCGCCGCAATGAGTGGCCCGCGTAGCTGGACGGGTCCAGCCCCACCCTCTCCGCCAGGGACTTGATGCCCGCCACCAAAGCATCGTGGGCCATGGGCACCACCGTCACCCGCCTGCCTGTCACCTTCTCCATGACGAAGAGAGCCGAATCCCCCGGCCGCCCCGCTGTGCGCTCCATGAGGCGCCGCAGAGCCCGCACTAGGCACAACAGGGACCCCGGCACCGCCCGCAGAGGCACCCAATGGTGCTGCTCTCCGCACTGAATGGTCTTGGAGTGCCGCACCCTGATCCACACCACCGAGCCATCCTCGTGGAACAAGACATCATCCCGCACCAGCGCCCCTCGGGTGTTCCAGGCACCCACCTTCCCCGTGGTCAGGTTGTCCTTGCGGAACAAACCAAAGAACCCAACGAGGATAGCTGCCCACAAGGCCTCCCGTCCGAGGTCGTGCGCCGAAATGAGCACCGCCATCCTAGCCAAATCCACCAACGTGAGCGGCATGACCGGCCGGGGAGGCCTCCCCCAACACCGCTTCACCCCCTGCAGAGTGGCCGCCACCGCATGTCTAGCCGTCACCGGCACCCATTCGTGCCCCCGCTGAAGATGCAACTGCCGCACCCTTGCCAGGTAGTTCTTGATGGTGTCGGGCTGCACGAACCAACTGCAGTATGTGATGAACATGCAACGGGTCCTGTCTGTGGCGGGCATCAGGGGTTCCAGGAACCCCAGGCATGCGAAGGAGATGCAGAAGGTGACGAAGGCCCGCACCCCTGTGCCTTAGCACCTCCTCGTCTATGGTGTCAGAGCCTCCGCCCTGTAGCGCTCCGCCTCCCGCTGCAGCTCCTGCACCAGCTCCTCTGCCCAACCCTCACGCCCAGTCAGGGAGGGCCACGGGCTCCGGCCCCACCCTCACAACCACCACCGGCCATCTGGTGGGCCCCCAGGCGGTCCTGCCATGCCCCCGCAGATCAGGGGCTGTGAACAAGTGAGTGCCCTTCTCCCATCTCCGCACCACTGTGAACACACCCGGCAGGCTCTTGACGAGCTCCCAGCCTTCGTCCCCATCCCACACCGGGACGAGGAAGCACGCCGATGTGCCCCACTGCTGCCGCCGCTTGCACCGCAAGAAGTTCCTGATGATCTCCACCATTATGCTGAAGGGCAGGTTCCCCCAAGCATTGTGGCCGTCGAACCTCTGCATCCGCGCATCCTCCTCCCGGCTCCAGCTGTGGTAACAGTAAGAGTTGGCCCTTGACACCGCAACGCACGAGTCCATCGTGAAGGGACCAAACTCCTGGTCCAGCGCCGCCCACCGCACTAGGCACACCATCCAATCATCCCGGTCCTGGCGCCAGATGTCTGCCCGCAGGAAAGCCTTGTGCTCCGCCAGGAACCGTGACATTTCCAGCCTGGACAACAGATCCGCCAGCAGGTTGTCGTGCGTGGTGATGTAGACGGGCTGTAGGCGGATGTCATGCCTCGCGCACACGAAGAAGATTTGCCGAAGCAGGGGCAGGTACGCCACCGGCCCCCACCAGCTCCCCACCTGGTGCATTGCGAACTGGTTGTCGATCCTCACCACCACCGTGCGCCCGCTCATCCTGTGCCCCCACAACACCACCGCCCACCAGACAGCGAAGAGCTCCAGGTAGTTGATGCTCCAGCTGCTGGGGCATCCCGCTCGCCTCGGGAACCACGGGCTCTAAGGCAACCGCGCCAGGTCTTCCCAGCTGAGCATGAAGAAGCCAAATCCCAACGTGCCCGAGGCATCTGTGGCAAAGTGGCGCTCGTCCACCAACCGCCTCTCCAGCACCACGTTCCTGCCATTGTACTGCCGCACCACCTGCTCCAACACCACCAAGTCCTCCCGCACCTGATGTGGCAGGCGCACCATCCTTCTGCCCACAGTGGCTGCCAGGAAAATGAAGCCCCTCCTCGTGTAGAGGGAGAGGCCCCACACCACATGACTGCAGAAAGCTAGCAGCCCCAGCAGTGACTCGAGCGCCCACCGAGCCACCATCCCCCGCGCCGACTGCGCCATCAGAGCCCCCGCCTGCTTCACCACCACCGCGATCCTCTCCTCGTCGATGGAGGCAGTGCACACCTCGCCCGACGTGTCCAGCAGCACCCCGAGGAACTCGAGTACCTGGGCGGGACCCTCGCACTTCGCACTGTTGACCTTGAAGCCCAGGAAGGTCACGAACTCCACCAGCAGCAACATTGCCTCCTCCGCCTGCTCCCTCGTCTCCAGAACGCAGATAAAGTCGTCCAAGTACCCGACCGTCGGGACCCCCCGTGCCCGCATTCAGGCCACAATCGCCCTCGTCCACCGCATGAAGATCCCCGGGAGCGCACGATTCCCAAATGGCGCCCGTGCATCCATCCACCGTACACCGTCGAATTCGAAGCACTGGTGGGGCCAGAACTGACTGGCGATGCCAACACTCCTATAGGCTGCCTCCAGGTCCACCTTCACCATCCAGTAGCCTCGCCGCATCATCCCTAGGCCTCCTTCACAGTAGTGAACTCGTTGTGCTTGAGCTCAATCCGGGCGTTCACCCCCACGTCGGTCGGCCTCGAGTAGTCACTGACCGGCCGGTACTTGACTCTCCCCTTGCGCACCTTCTCGACCAGTCCGAGGGCGATGACACCCAGCGGCAGCCTCCACCCAGCGAGGAAAATGTGTCCCGCCTCACTCTCCCGCCTGAGCTCCTCCCGCATGACGTCCATGTGCTCCGGGCCCACATAATTGGGGACCCGGTACGGCTCGTCAATGGTGATGTCCTCCGACGGCCATACGGCGCCGCATGCCGCACATCGGACGAGAAACTCCACGTCGTGCCAATCGCGGAATGCAGCCGCCACAAGGTGTGCATGGCGAGTGAGTGTAGAAACGGTGCACCCCACCCGCTCGCACTCCTCCTCGTAACACCTCCGTTCTTCTTCGCCTGTGCCGCATGCCTCCATGCCCTCGATCGTTGCCCTCCGCAAGATCTCCGCCCGCAGCTCCGGCCACCTTGCAGAAACACGTGTCCGCCACGGTTCTGTCGGCGAGGCCCATGTGGCCGGGCTCAGCTGAGTGATCGGCAGCGGTGTCCGGCGCTCGATCTCCCAGACCATGGGAGCCCGGTTGTGTCTGCGGGCCCCCCCGAGCACGTCCCACACCGGAATGAACTCGTCCGCCCGCAGTTCCCTCCACCAGTTGTGTGAACCGTTTGCCCCGCCTGGCAGCACCAGTAGCACATCACCGCCATCCTCCACGACCGGAGGCCCGCATCCCCCCTGTGCATCCTCGGCACCGACAGTCTCCACGACCACCGGCTCCCCCAACTCCAATGCCACCTCCGCCTCCACCATGGGAACCGGTGTCACCACCGGAACCCCCTCTGCCCCCGCCGGGGCCCCACTGCTGCTCCTTGGCTCACCCAGCGGCACAGCTACCGCCGGGGTCAGCCCATCATCTCAGGGGCCCGGGCACGAGGGGTCACCTCGCACGTGCCCGTCAGCACCGCACGCGTTGCAGACATGCCTGAAGCGGCAATTCGGCATGTGTGTGCAGTTGCCCTCGTTGTGCCCGTAGCATGCATCCGGCACCCCTCCGCGGCCACGACCGCCGCTGCCTCGACCTCCAGCGCCCTTGCCCCTGCCCCTGCCTCCACCAGCATCTTCCGAAGCAGCCGGCCTCGGCTGCTCCTCCGCATCACGCCTCCACGAGTAACGATCCCGCGGCTTCTTCGACTTCACGCCCTTCTCCTGCAGGTTGTGCTGCTGCCGGTACACCCGCCACACTCTGTCGTACCCGTCCAGCGAGATGCCCACCGCGGACCTCTGCACTTGCCGCACAAGATGTTCGTAGAACTCGTTGAAGTGGTAAAACGAGAACTCGGCGGCGATTGTTCTGGCCCACGCCATGAAGTCCGTCAAATCGTCTCTTGCCTCCGCCGGTGCCTCGCACAAAATGCGCAGAAAGCCCCGCTCCCACTCGTCGAAGTCCTTGCACTTCTTCTTCTTGGCCACCACCGTCAGCTCGCCATCCTTCAACTTCAAGCGCCCTTCGTCTTCTTGCTGAAGCCGCTGAACCGGCGAAACCACCAAGTCGATTCCCGCCAGGGGCCCCCTACTCGGCACAGCAGTGAGAGAAGGCCCCGCACCTGGAGGTCGAGTAACGTCTTCTGGGGCTAGTTCTCCACGAAGAGCCCTCGCCAGCTGCTCCTCGTTCACGGTCCTGAACCCCGCCCCCAACGCCGCAAGGTGCTCACTGCGAGCCGCATCCAGAGGCGGGAGCAACCCACGCCCCCCACCAGCAGCCCTGGCCTCCTCTTCCTCGTCCTCGAACGTCACCCGCTTTCGCTTTTTGAAGAAAAAGAGTCGACCATCACGTCGGAGAGAACGAAAGACGGAGCCTGGGACTTCACGAATCTCTGGAACTCCCCCACGCGAGCCTGCAGCAAATGCACGAATGCCCGCCAATGCTCCACCGTGGCCTCGCGACCCGCCGGCAGCTCGTCCAGCTCGCACTCCTCCGACCGCAGCTCAGGCAACATGTACACCAATGGCTCAAAAGCATGTGCCTCGAGACTCCTCATCGGCGCCTTCCCGAACGGGTGAACAGCAAGAGCGTCAGCTGTGGGCGAAGCCTCGCCGCCTCGTGCACGAGATCCGTACACGCCTGCGCGCAACGCGAGATGTCCCAGTCCCCAACCGTCGCCACCGAATCTCGGATCGCATTTCGCAACTGCACCGCCTCCACAGGAACGGCACCACCGCTCGGGAGCACCGCGCCCCCAGCCGTCGCCCCCTGAGCCTCCAGCATGCGCAACCTCTCCCCAAAAGCATCCAACTTCTCACCCACTGCGACCGCGATAGCAGCCGCTATCGCATGCGGGTCCATCACCGCAGAAGAAGTCGGAGTCGCAAGTGTCGACGCACCCGCGCCCGGCAGAGACGCCGCCACCGGGACCCCCCCCAGCAGCTGAACCAGCATTCGCATTCGCGCCCGCTGATGTCGTAACTCCTCCGCTCCCCGACGCTCCAGCACCACCGGCTGTAGACCCAAGAGAGGCCCCAGCAGGCGTCGGCGCAACCAAATCGAGCAACGTCTGCGCCCAAGCCGTCACTTCGCCGAACTTCTCCTTTTCGGCCGCTCTTCTCGCCGTCCACACCCCAGCAACCTCGGGCCATGTGCCCAGTTCGAGAGCCCCAGCAGAACTCACAGTAAACAATTCCGACGAAATTAATCGCGCCGTTAAGTTCCCCAGTCCCTCAGGAATCGTCTGTAATTCTGAAACGCGCGCACCCACCCATTCTAGGATCTGCTCACGCTGCCTCTGCCACGTTGCCATTCTCGTTCGAGTACTGAATTGCGACAATTTGATCAGGGAACGCAAATGTCCCTTCATCACATCCGAGGTCCAGAGAGCCAGAGGAACAACTGAAGTCGCCATTTTTTTACCGAAAACTAACCAACAACTTCTAAATGTTTTTTTTCTTTTCTTAAGGTAGCGACAGAAAACCTCTAGTAGCGACAAGAACACCACAATCGCTTCAGCAGTTCACAATTGTGCTAATGTCGCGCGTACCACCCAGCGCTTCGGAACTGCGTAATCCACTGGCGAACGCGGTATTTTTGCCAAAAAATCAACCAACAATCTTTCGAACGTTTCCCAAAAGTAGCGACGAAACTTGAACAGCGAGAACAACACCACAATCGCTCCAGCAGATCTCTCCAAAATGCAACAGCGAAAGCGCGTAACTTCAGTGACGCGGAACTGAGTAATCCACAGGAGCGCGCGGCAACCAAAATTTGCAGTTCTCGACACAAGTACACCTTACAAAATCCGGCGTCAAAACAATTCGCTCTGGAGAACAAGAAATCTCTGTCTGTGTCGACACTTCCTTCTCAAACTTTCCCGTGCAATTGTTCCTCTTCCCCAACTTTAACTGAATCTCCCAGATCGGCGGCATGAAACTAAAGCTTTACGAAAAAAATTAACGCGAAAGTAACCGACTAGAAAGAAAGCCCTGAATTCTTTTACAAACTTCAAGCAGAAAGCAGGGCTTTCGGGGTTCGGAAGTGTGGAAACTGGCTCTCCGACAACGTCCGCCGTTGTCAATCCACTGTGCCACTTTGTGAGGCTCGTGTCACTTTGTGACACTCGTGCCACCCCGTGACACTCCCAATCGGGACGCCACACGAGCTGTGTCGTATTCCGATCGGGGCAAGCCCTGGGCGACAAAAGTCGCGCCTGCTCGATTTCTTGGTTCGGAATAACCGAAATTATCGCGAGCGATAATTGTGAAGCCTTATCCAGGAGGGAAACGGCGGGCTTGGGGGTGTTGCGCAGCTTGTCCGGCGACTTGCTTCGATCAAACCTGCGACTACTGGCACAATATGGATGCTGCTAGGACATGCTCCAACCTTCAAGCACAAGGCTGTCATTGCAATGGCTGTGACGTCTGCCGAGAAGGTGCTCCCCCGTTGCAGTATATATGAGGGCAATGTCCGCGCACGCCTGCCCGGGTTTTATGCCGGCGCCGGCTGCCGCAGGATCACGCATGCGCCCGGGTTTTGTGCCGGCGCCGGCCACAGGATCATGCATGCACCCGGGTTTTGTGCCGCCTCCGGCTGCCGCAGGGCCACGCATGCACCCGGGTTTTGTGCTGGCGCCGGCGGCCTTCGAGGCCTCAGGCTGGGTGTAGACCGTTGAAGAAAGTCGCAGTAGCCAGCAGCAAATGGCCCCAGGACCGTCCATGCTCCGAATCCACGGGAAAGACTTGGGCAATCCAGCCGTCGGCTTCAAGCACAGGCGTTCAGGGTCTGCGGCATTATCAAGCAGAAAGTTGCCCGCATGTTGTTCTCGGAGCGCTCAATCAATATTCCAGGTTTCGTGGCGGTGGTTCACCTACCAGACTCCCGCGCGGACTGCGCCTCTCGCCTCCTCCGCGAACTCCAATTCATTGCCGCTGCGCTCGCGGTGGGGGGAGGGCGCCAGGCCTCGTCGCCACGAACCGCACGGACAATATCATCCATCTCGGTGCACACCCCGTCTGTACCGACACCCCCAGGCCCCCCTTTGACAGTCCCTGGCAGCCTGTAGTGTTCAGAGAACGGTGGCCTAATGATTCCGCCCCCGACGTGCATTGCTACCGGCAACCAGAATCCGGTTGGAAGAGGGCGATGACTCGAATAAGCTGGTGACAAGGCGGGCGCCTTCGCAGCCGCTAGGCGAAGATGTGCGTGTACCGCGGCTGGCCTTAAGACGAATGCGTCGTGCACGGCCCGCTCTGCCGGGAAGGCCAAGTTCGGCGCGCCACAGTGTAGCGTACCTGCCGCCTGCCGCCCTCCTGGGGGCCAGTTGGCTCGAGCAGCCAGAGCATGCCCTGGGCGGCCAGATAGGAGCCTGGTCAGTGTAGTCTCTTTTGCCCCGGATGGTGAGGAGGAGGCCATGCTGAGGGTGCAGAAACCGCAGGGGATCGTCGCTCCGATTCATACGACCACGCGGAGATTGCAGGTGCAGGTCCCTGGCACTCCCCAGGCCCCAGGTCCCATTGCCACCGAAGCCCTCGCTCCCTTCGATCGCCCGTGTCCCGCGCAGGACCCCTCGGTCTCATCAGGGGTGAGAGCCCTGGGTTGAGGGGGACCTCGGCACAAGTTGAGCCCTACTCCTGGTATCCCACCACCACGCAGCCGTTGGATCAATGGCAATCCCTGCCTGATGGCCCACCCACCATGCGGCCGTTGGATCAATAGTACGGCGAACTGCGAAATGGTCCGTGCAATCGGAGGGACCAAGGAGGCGAATACTGCGGAATCTCGGAGCGTGGGTGAGGCGCTCGGTACAGTGTGTCCGCAGGGTCCCTCGGCAAGGGGGTGGGGGGCACTACCGAAGGGGTGGGGTGACGGAATGGAGGTGCGGCAGGCTACGACTTCATTGCAGCGGAGGACTGCCCGCGCGACTACGGGCTGTTCGACAACCGCGCGGTCCACGGCATGCTGCTGCAGACGTCCCTCCCCACCAAAGAGGCCTGCGCTGCGCTCTGCACCGACAACCTTCACTGCCAGTCCTTCGCTTGGCTTCCGGGGCCGCGGCCATCGCCGTCGCCGCCACCGCCACCGCCACCGCCACCGCCGTCGCTACCACCACTACCGAACTCCACCGATTATAGCTCCTATGACCACTATGACCAGTCGTCCACGGGTGCGTGGCACTGCACCGGCACCACCTGTGGTTGAGTAAAGATCGAACAGCACCGCCGATGCCGGCCGTTAGATGAAGCCAACAGGCGCTCGATTTCCACCTCCGTACGATGCCGGCCGTTAAATGAAGCCAACAGGCGCTCAATTTCCACCTTCGTACGATGCCTGCTGTGAGCTTTGGCGCAAGAGTGCGCCGCATGGGCAGCGCCGGGCGGTGCTCGCGAGGCCGTGCCAGTCCGCGCGCAGGGCGGCGGCGCGCAGTCAGGGAGAGCTTGGTGCATGCGCTGAGGGGAGCCGCGTGGCATAAGGGTCGACCACTAATGATGCGAGTGCGCCTTGCGGAGCAGCTCCGCCGACGCTTCCGCCGACGCTTCCCCCAACGTCTCCCCCAACGTCTCCACCAACTTCTCCACCAACATCTCCTGGGACGCCCCCCCCAACGTCTGCTCCAACGTCTCCGCCAGCATCCTCTTCAACATCGGGAACGGCGTGTGTGTTGTACTCGATGATTCCTGCTGCGGCGGAGACGTATCAAACAGCAGTGTATGACGAGTTCACGCCTGCATGCTACACGAAGATTTACGGTGCGTCAGTGGGCCGGCAGCGCCTGGGGCACGAGGCGACCCGCAGGCGCTGCCCGGCACCCCGCCTGCAGCTGAGAACACGCGGCCCGTTGTGGAAGCCCCAGGCCCGCGCGGAAGCCTCCTGCGACCGCTCTTGAGGGGCTTTTCAAAGTTGGTGGCGCGGTAATAATTATGTGCTGCAGGCGCTTCTCTCGATGCTGCGCAGCCAAGGCTCGGGGCCTCGGGCAGGGGCGCGCGACACCTGCGAGCTCTCTGAGCATAGTTGTTTCGCTTGGGGACTCGGGCAGGGGGGCGCGACACCTGCGAGCTCTCTGAGCATGGTTGTTTCGCTTAGGGCCTCGGGCAGGGGGGGGCGACACCTGCGAGCTCTCTGAGCATGGTTGTTTCGCTTGGGGCCTCGGACAGGGGGGAGCGACACCTGCGAGCACCCGGAGGTGAACATTACGACGTCCCGCAAGGTCTACGATGCAGAAGCTGACATGGGGGATGGGGAGGAGTGTGCCTCCGGACGCTATTCATTCTTCACACATGTCGCGGTAATTGGCCTCACACACATACGTCCAGGATATCATGGAGGAGTGGGAGGACCTCTTATCGCCGGGCTTGGAGCGCGGGGTTTGGACGCGGGGTTTGGCAGAGCGGGGCCTCACCAGAGCAGGCGAGGGCTTTGGCCGAGGAGGGGGTGGGCGGTTTGCTCGGGACAAGCAGGCGTGTGGCTGGGCTTCTTGAAGAGGCTGTTGGCGGTGAGGGGATTGGTGGAGAGGGTGGTGGTGTTGAGCGAGTTGCGGGTGGAGGGGAGGTTAGTGGAGTTGGCACATGCCGGGCCCCTCAAAGCTCGGGGGGGCGTGATCCCGGCAGTAATGATCACTTACAACGGGTTGCACGGCGAGAACAACATGCGCCACCCGGCGGACATGGCAGTGAGTCCTCTTGGGGGGGAAGTTTTACAGTATGGAAAGTCTCATGTGGAGTTGGGGTCTCGTCACGGACAAATTCAACCGCGTTTCGATATATATATATATATATATACGTTGTATGCAATTAATTCGATCTGTAAAAGTCTCCGGGGAAATGCCCACGAGCGTGCTCCAATTACCTCTCCAGAGTTTCGCTCCAAAATCGATCGGACGGTTTGGCATGAGTGAATCGTGCGGGGGTTCCCACAGTGCGTGCCCCGCTTCCCACAGCGGCAGCTTCCTTTGACGAGGGCTCCCTTCCGTTGGGGCTGTGATCAGTCACCAGAGGGAGTCCGAGCGCATCTCACCTGGGCGCATGCTGCGGAGTTGCTTTCCTCCGGAAAGGCTTGAGCTTCCCAGCGGTGGCCGGAGCACCGACCCAGCCGCTCTGCTTGGTGGTGAATGGCACGCCTGTGGTGGGGCAAGCTGGCCAGGCGCACAGAGGTGCGGCGGCGCGCAGGACAGGTTGCACCAGCACCAACCTTCCCCCAGGGTGCGGTGTTTGAGCCGATGGCCTACCTTCCTCTCGCTTCTGGTGCCAAAGGCGTTGATAGGGGCATGGTGGGCCATCTGGTTCCGCTGCCCGCGTGGTGGGCCGCCTGGTTCCGCTGCCCCCGCCTGGTTCCGCTGCCTGCTTGGCAGGGGCTCGCTCGCCCCCTACAGCGCCTGACGAGGCGCCCGGGCTGCCTGCTCGCTGTTTGTGGCTGGCCCGCAGATGAAGGCATATGCAGGAGATGTTTCGTGGAGGATGTACCAGCAGCTGGAAGTGCCCTACTCTACCCAGGAGACGCAGACACTGGTGCTGCAGGACGCCACGGAGGCGATGATAGATCAACCCCAAGAGCACGTGGTGGTGTCCGTGGGGGGCGAGCGCTACGCCGACTTCGAGGAGCGGGTGCGCGGGGGAGGGGAGCAAGACGGGCCCGGCGAGAAAGTGCAAGCGCTGCAAACCTTTCTCCTGTTTTGCTGCCACCCTTCTGCCCGCGTCTGCTTCACCCAGGACCCCCTTTCCCCCTCCCCCCCTTAGCCCGCCCTGACGTGCTCAGGTACCCTTGCCGTTGCCTGCCTCAAGCCTCTCAGCATCAGCTGCGATGTACACAAAACTTCGACGGGGTGTCGCGCTCGTCGGCAAAGCCCTGCGGGCCGGGGCCGTCTCGGCTGAGGCGCCGCAGTGGAGGGTGCGGTGCAGACCTCGGATGTGTGCCTCGAGCCCGGAAACTACCGAGTGGAGTACGTGGACAAACTCGAGGGCAACAACAGGTGCGGCGTCGCTGGAGTTCCTCACGCGCCAGCCCGCACCACCATCCGGACCGGCAGCCGGGCCGTGGCGCGGCGCTCAATGGGAGCCGCCGTGCCTTGTGCGCGGGCAGCAGGCGGACAACCTTCCGGAGCCTCCACCGGCGGCGCCTTCTTCCGGGGCTTCCACCGGCGGCGCCTCCCAAATGCTTTGGAGGCGCTCTGTGGGAGGAGCATGCAATCCGAGGAAGCGGCCGCGAGTGAAATGCTTTGGAGGATGCGCAGAAGCCCCGAAGCATTCCCGCTGCGGACCAGCTTGTGGAGATAGCCACACAGGTGGGAGCAGATATGAAGGGGTGTATGAGGAGGTGGTGTATGAGGGGACCCTGAGCCGCACCGCACCGGGTGCCGTCGGAGCCAGCAGGAGGGAGGTATCGCCGCCGTGGCTTCAGAGGGTTGCCGGTGCGGGCCGGCGGTGGGGACAGGCCGGGAGGAGACCTGGACAAAACGGCGGAATCGCACGGGTGGTTTGGTGGCACATGGTCGTTGTGGAACTCCACGGGCTGCGGGCAGATGTCGCTGGCAAGAAATGGGAGCCAACCGGAGGAGATTCTGCAAGCGCTCTTAACGGTGGACGCAAACGGGGCGGTTGTGTCGGTGAGTGTCGGCCCACTTCGCAGTGAGACGCTTGTGCGGGGCTCGGCGCTTGGATCCGCAGCCACCGATGCGCGCGGGATCCACGCCCCGAAAGGTGTACAGGGTTTAGGTTTTGTTGAATGATGGGTTTCATGTGAAATGGCGTGAACCTGCCCCCATCCACACGGTGGTTTTAGCGGCAAGTGCGGCTGGTCCGCAGAAGAACAGATTGGATGGGTGCAAAACCTTCGAGTCAATGTGCACCATCAGCCAGGAGGCCTTGCTTAGCGCCTTCACGGTACCCCCCCCATGCCCCCCCCCATTATTTACCAACTCGGGCCCGTAATGTGTCACATTGGCCTCGCGTGGACGAATGCAGCACGGTGGGGCGCTACTGAGAGAAGCGGTGTTCCTGGCCCTGGCGCTGCGCGTGCCAACGAGCACCACGAGGCACCTGGGCACTTCTGCAGCAGCCGCGGGCGCCTTTGCTCTTACTTACAGACTCGTGCGCCCGACACAAGCCGTTGATTGTCATGCAAGGGTGCGCTTCCTCGATGTAATCCTTGCAGGCGTGTCTCGTCCTGCTCGGCGTGCGGTCACCGTGGCGCGCCCGCGCCCTAGGCGCCCGCACGGCGGCGCGTCCTGCACACCCAGGCGTGGCATGGTCGGCCGTGATGCGTGCAGCTGGGCGATGCAGCGCTGCTGTTTTTTCTGGTGCATGAAGCGCGCCTCGTCACGGCGCTTTGTCGCGGCCCCAGCGTTCTATTTCTCGCTCCAGGGGGATGTGCGAGCTGACATCCGTGCTTCATGCCACTCTCGGGATGTGTGCTGCGACAGAGTTCTGCCTCCAGCATGGCCGAGAATTACGGCATCTCCGGCTGGACCCTGTCTTCAGATGTTTGCAGTAGGCACCAGTGTGTTTCCGCAGGTGAGGGCCTGGGCCGCATCCCTCACCTCAATCTGAGTTGTGGTTGGATGCCGGGCTGCGCAAGGGGCGCCGTTGGCAACACCGTAAATCTCCCTGGCTTGCCTTTCTTGTGCGATTTCTTCGATGCAATTTGGGTGGCGCAGGCGTTGCACCCTTATTCCCCGATGCCCTCCGAGTGATGATTTGTTCCCCCTAGGGGTAGCGAATGATTCTCGCAAGTCCCTGGGGTGCCACGGCCACTGAGCCGCTCCCCAGCGCGCCTTGGCCTGCCGCACTCCCCATGCTCCTCCTTGCTAGCCAATGCTTAGGCTAGCTCATAGGCACGGGCCTCGAGAGGTGTGGGCTTAAATGTGAATTGGCCGTGGTAGCGATCTTTTGGTGTGGAGGAATTCCATTGGGTATAGACTACATCCGTGCCTCGTCGTTGCGTGCTTCGCCTGCGCCCTGTTCTGTGCATCCGGCATTGTCGTTTGTCATATATATTTATGAAACGGCATCAGGCGACGCGAGGCAGAGACGTCGCAGATCGTGCGGCGGCGTGGCAGTGTGCCGTGGGTTTGTTTCTGTCGCAGTGGTGCACGGCCACTGTCACATGACATGTCGAGTGCTATGCCGCGGATCCTGGTCGTGGCGGGGCATTCGTGTCATGCATAAGGTAGCACGCTCTGTGGCATGGAGTCACATGGCATCCATCCGCAACTGGCGTGAGCGAGCAGGTGCGCCCTTGCACCTCCCGGGTACGGACGATGTGATCGCCTCACGACTTTGACGCAGGTGCGTCCATCTTTGGGACCAACACTGACCACTGCTGCCATCCCATCTCGGGGGAGCTGAGCCTGCACATTTCTCTCAACTACACCGGTGAGGAGAATCACATCCCGGTGGCGGACACCTTGCCCCGCAAGCGCTACCTGGGAATCAACGGCGCCAACCGGATGCTCGCGGGGATGTTGCTGACGCAGACTCGGTTCATTCAGGTCCGTCCGATGTGCTGACGCATCGACGAAGCGCCTTGTGCCGCTGGTTCCTGCCCACCGCACGTACGCGCCCGTGCCCATGCTGCCGGATGGCGAGGGATCGCGGTGACGGTGGCGCTCCTGCACCGCGGGACCAGGCGACGGAGGCCCCCCCTGCGCAACGCCCACGCCCTTCTGTGGGGAGGAGCCTGGCGACTTGCCTTGACGGGGCGAGTGTGGAAGGCCGCCGGGTGGGGTCCACTTCTGAAGGGTGGGCGTGGTGGCACTTTTAGTGCAGTGATAGCTTGCCGGCCCTTGTAATGGATTGGGCGACATCTTGACGTTAGCAAGCACTCCGGTGACCACCGCGGGTCAGTAGGCGGTAGTATCCTACCTGTGTACGTGGGCGACCCTGAAGGGTGCAGTCCCCAGCCCTTGATCCCTGGCCAGCCATCCGTCCTTCGGACAGAGACGCCCACCGGCAGCCCTCGACCCCTTGGACCTAGGATGTATAGGTCGAGTCCGAGTGCGTGCGTGGGCCCGCGTCGCCTCGTGCCTTCTGGGGTCTGTGGCCCACAGCTCCCGGCTGGAAAAATCGTGGCACGGGCGCGCGGGGCGGCTCGATGAGGCTTCCCTCGCACTTTCGGGGCCGTCGGAGGTGCCGGCATGCCCTGGGCCCGGCGCGGAGCTCGCGCGCGGGTAACGTACGCTGCGGGGGCGTGCACGGGGGCGCGGCCCGCAGGACGAGTGCGACACCGGGTACGACGACTTGGCCGGCACGTGCTGTCGCGAGGGACTCTCCACAGAGCCGTACGGGGTGGACCCGGTGTTCCTGATCTCCTCTGAGCTCTATTCTCAAGAGGCCGTGGATTCCAATTGCTGCAACATCAGCAGCTACACTGAAGGTGCGCCCTGCCGCGTCTGCAGTCCGCGCTACACTGAAGGTGCGCCCGTAGCCCTTGGACGTGGAGAGAGGGGGGGACCGACCCGGCGCATGAGGGGTCGTGGACACTCTGCTCGGTGCGATTGATTGGCGTGGAATGGAGGGCCATCCATCCCCAGCACGCAGCAGGCCCGCCGGCGCTTCTCCCCATGTGAAAGATCTGCATGGATGAAGCCTGGCGGCCAATTTCTTCCACAGCGAGTTCGAGGATCCGCCAGGTGGCTGTTTGAGGTGTGGGAGGTGCGGTTGTGTGCCAGAGTGCATGCCCCCGGAGTGCGGCGACTTCTATAAGGTGCGCGTTTGCCCCCGGAGCGCGGCGACTTCTATAAGGTGCGCGTTTGCCCCCGGAGCGCGGCGACTTCTACAACCTTAAAGACGACGGACGGTTTCCAACCAAAAGGGAACAAACGGCCACGTCGGCATTTTCTGTGGTGTCCTCCCTGTCAAGAGGAGCTGGGGGATGGGCCCCATCCAATAGCCGCGCGGCTGTGGAGCAAGAGGGCTGAGGAGCAAGAAAGCTGAAGGGAGCGCTGCGTGTGAGGGTGGCGTGTGGGGGGGGGGACACCAGATTGATGAACTGGCCCCGTCGCAAACCGGTCACTGGGAGGAAAATCCAGCAGGTGGGAGCTGAGCGCCCTTCAGCGTACCACACACTCTGGACCGGCTGGCTCTCTGCCGGACACGTGCACACCTCCGCCCGCCGCATGCTCCCGGCGCCCCACCCAGGCACACACCAGCTGGCCGCTGGTGTGCAGGCCAGCTTAAGGTCGACCCGCGCGCATGGTGTTGGGCTGCCTGTCCCGGCAACGCGTCGATGAGCCTGCGCGCATCCGTGGCCATCAGATCCCCGGAGGCGCCGATGCCGGTGACCTGGCGCGCAGTGATTTGCAATGCCTGTGACCTGGCATTTTGACTCGCGCAGCGTGATGGCGCATGGCTGATGGTGCATGGCCTGGCGCGATGTACGCGGCGACGGAAGTCCAAATGCGCGGGCAGGTGATGGCGCGCAGTGGACGTGATGTGGGCGCCTGAGCGCAGCCGCCAACCTCCGCAGAGGTCGCGCGCCGCGCTGCCTCGGAAGAGCTCCCGGAGCGCAGTGATTGCTGGCATGCCCAGCGAGTTAGGAAGCGCCACATGAGCGATGCTCAGCAAGCGGGTGGCCGCCGCAGCCAGTGCCGCCTGCTTCTCGCGGGCGAAGTGGTGGGGCCTGTCTTCATAAAGACGAGGGATCATGTTGCGCGCCATGGGATGGGGCTCCGCCGGACGCCCTGCCCTCAGGTGAGCCTCGGGGATGTCGGTGCCAGCCGACAAGAGCAGCCATCATCCGGCAGTGTCGCTCAGTGCGCGCGCCTTGGTGCTGTCATCCGGCGGTGTGTCACTCAGTGCGCGCGCCTTGGTGCTGTCATCCGGCGGTGTGTCGCTCAGTGCGCGCGCCTTGGTGCTGTCATCCGGCGGTGTCACTCAGTGCGCGCGCCTTGGTGCTGTCATCCGGCGGTGTGTCACTCAGTGCGCGCGCCTTGGTGCTGTCATCCGGCGGTGTGTCGCTCAGTGCGCGCGCCTTGGTGCTGTCATCCGGCGGTGTGTCACTCAGTGCGCGCGCCTTGGTGCTGTCATCCGGCGGTGTGTCGCTCAGTGCGCGCGCCTTGGTGCTGTCATCCGGCGGTGTGTCACTCAGTGCGCGCGCCTTGGTGCTGTCATCCGGCGGTGTGTCACTCAGTGCGCGCGCCTTGGTGCTGTCATCCGGCGGTGTGTCGCTCAGTGCCAAAGGTATGGTGCTTGGTGCTGTCATCCGGCGGTGTGTCGCTCAGTGCGCGCGCCTTGGTGCTGTCATCCGGCGGTGGTCACTCAGTGCGCGCGTGCTTGGTGTGTCCATGCTACGGCGGTGTGTCGCTCAGTGCGCGCGCCTTGGTGCTGTCATCCGGCGGTGTGTCACTCAGTGCGCGCGCGGTGCTGTCATCCGGCGGTGTGTCGCTCAGTGCGCGCGCCTTGGTGCTGTCATCCGGCGGTGTGTCACTCAGTGGCCGCCTTGGTGCTGTCATCCGGCGGTGTGTCACTCAGTGCGCGCGCCTTGGTGCTGTCATCCGCGGTGTGTCGCTCAGTGCGCGCGCCTTGGTGCTGTCATCCGGCGGTGTGTCACTCAGTGCGCGCGCCTTGGTGCTGTCATCCGGCGGTGTGTCGCTCAGTGCGCGCGCCTTGGTGCTGTCATCCGGCGGTGTGTCACTCAGTGCGCGCGCCTTGGTGCTGTCATCCGGCGGTGTGTCACTCAGTGCGCGCGCCTTGGTGCTGTCGCAGGGTATGCCGATCCAAAGATGGTAGACGATCATACGTCGGGGAGGGTGCCATACGGATTCTTCCCTTACGAAAACAATGGGTAAGAAGTCTGGCCTCCGCATTGCCCAGCTGCCCGCGCTCGATGCAAGCGGCGATGCGATCCGTGCCGAGGGAGCCTTGGGGTTTACGAGTTGGGGGTCGCCGGGGACTCCTCTGGAGCAGATGGCGGGGGGTGGAAGAGACGTGCCGTGGCGGGGGGTGGGGGGACTGCCGTGCGGGCAGGTCCCAATGGCATGACGGCAGTGGCATGGGGGTGGGTAAGCAGGAAAAAGAAATTTTACGCGTGGCTAGATATAAACCTGTCTGCTGAGCGAGCGCAAGTCGTGATCCAATACTTGATCGACGGTGTGCCCCATCTCCCACCTCCCATCTCCCCACGCACGAGGTGACATCGCCGCGGTGCTTGCGTGTGCGCCTGCGGGTTGTTTCCACAACGCGAGGGTCGTTGTTCTGTGAGACCATATCGTTTCTCGTATGAGAGTTGACCCTCTCTTGGTATGTTCCTTTCCCCCCTTTGAACAGCATACATTCGCGTATTGGTGTGAGCAGCACGCGTCTATTATTTATGTTCGGGCCTTAGGATGGTTTCCCCTGAATTGCTGAAAAGAAAAGTTCCAACCAATGACGAGGCACCCGGGCCCAATGTCAGAAGAGATGGCATCCACCAACCCGCGGCATTTCATGTTACAGAAGTCTTTACAGTATACAAAAGCTGGCAGAGCCCATCCGAAGGAGGCCTGCAGCTGCGACTTGCTCATTTCACAGATTGCATGTACAGTCAGATGCGCGCGGGTGGGTGCCTTCAGACCAAGTTCTGTAGATTTAGCACAACGTGGTGATGTCGCGGTGCAAGAAACGTCGTGTGCACTATAAGATTTTGGGGGGGAAATGTGAACCTCCCCCCGGAATGGGGGTATGGCACTAATGAGCTGCACCGCAAGATGTCCCTCGATGCAGTTCATCGACGGCGGAGCGCAGAGTCTGTCCCAAAGCGCAGCGGCAGTGACAGCTTTGCTTCGCTCGGCAGGCCTCTTCATCGATGCCAACACCAGAGAGCTTGAAACGGATATGATCACATACAATGCGGAGCTGCGGTACTTCTGCCTCACAAGACTCACATTCCAGTTTGATCCGGAAAACGGAGGCTCGATCAGGATCATCTCTTCGATCCAGACCGTGAACCTCGAGATATATCGAACGCGGTCTGGCCAGCTCCGGGCAGTCTTCGAGGTGAGCTGTTTCCTGCTATAGGTCCAATCTCGACTTTATATGACAGCTGAGCAGATGCGTGCGTGTCGGCTTCGTTTGGGTCGCAGCATGCAGCTCCGCCTTTGAGTGCGCGTGAGTATCTGTGGCCGCTGTGCAGAGTTGCGCTAAGCTGCGCAATGCCACATTTGTGCAGTGATCGGTACACACGGGCATCCCTCCATGTTGCTTTGCATTTGTTCAGATGTGTATGTGTCGGTGACCCTAAACCCTAAATCCGGCGAGCGTCATGCCGTTCAGTGTGTGTGGCTTATCCTCGGGCCAACTCCTTTGGCTCCACTATGTACCCACACCAGGGATCAGAGGATTCATTCAGCCACACCGTTCGGGACACTCATCCGGAATTTCCGGAGCTCGATAGTGAAGAATGGGACCCCCTAAGCCTCGTTGGGCCACCTGAGCCTCCCCGTAACTGCATTGCCGGCACACTGCTGTTGTGCCTCTGAAGCCGGTTAGCCGCTGATTGAGCCATCCCCTCACTGTGTGTGAATGTGTGTAAGATGGCTGTCCCTGCGGCACCTTTCTGGTGGCCACTGCCTCTTTAAGAGCGCCGCAGACTGGTGTGCTATTACAGCAAGGAAAATCAGCGGGTGGTGTCTGTCAGCCACGTTCTCTGCCTTCCCTTGGTCTGTGCTGGCGGCACCTCGGGGCCCTCTTTCGGTTGCTGCTTTCCTTCATCTTCCATTTTTAATCCAACGGTTTCCATTCATTAACCAGTAGTTTCCATTGGTCATCCGCAAGCCCCCCGCGGAGCCTGCTTCCTGCATGATCCGGGATCTGACACACAGACTGGCGTGGAGTTGCGCAACGTGTTCGTCAGTGAGTCATGCCTGCGAGCCTTGACATCATCTGTGCTGCTTTGCCGTTGGTGTGTGCGCTGAATCCTTTGATCCACGGCGTGGGTACATAGTGCAGTTGTTCTTCGGTCGGTGGTTACGGGATGCCAAAGCAGTCAGTCCAAGGATAAACACACACACCCCAAACGTACGACAGGACCAACCTGGAACATCTTCATAACGGAGCAAAGCTGCATGTGTGCATGAGCTCCCAGCTACCCCACATATTTCTCTTTTGGCTAAGATATGTGTTAGTGGTATCTTGTCACGGCCCCACCTTGTGCCTGAATGCTTGTCCCATCCATTGGGATGATGATGGGCTGGCCTTTATCGACGGGCCTCCCGCTGTTCAGTGAATGTGAAATGTTTGGCCCACTTTCTAATCGCAGAGGCGACAAACGGATAGCTCCTCCAAACGTTTAAATTGGAGCCTAGCAGAATTTTAGTGGTTTCCAAAAAAGTACGCCGATTGACTCGAGCTTTCGGTCCTGACAGTGACAGTGCCGTTTCGAACCTTCCAAGAGACACGACACCCTGTACTGACTACAAGTAGGAGTCCGAACCGACATGGACCTCAGCTTTGTTCTTTTGCACGTTTCGCTGCAAAAAAACTTCACGGAATACTACTGTATTCCTGTGCGGGCACACTGCAAAAATCACAAGTCCCTAGATCTAATTCTAGTATTTAGGAAGTAGAGAAGATGGTCGGTGCAAAGGACAAGCCTCCAAAGACGACCACGGCCGAATCGCCTGATTCAGGCAAGACCGACTCACCCAGTCCCGACTCGACGACGCCTCCGTTGGAGTCGAGCTGGCTGGCATCCGTAGTACAGCAGCAGCAGCAGATTGCAGCACAGAACAAATTGATGGAGACGTTAGTGGAGCAAGTGAAACAGCTCACTACGAAGTCAGAAAAAGAACCTTTTGGCGAGAGTACGTGGGCAAAACGAAACTTTCATTTGATTCGAAATTTCAGATCATTTGAATTTCACTTTTCTTTTTGAGCGTTTACATCGGCACTGGAATCATCAAGGGAAACGGCACGCCTTAGTTTTGCCTGCTTTTTGGATAGCCTATGTTTGAAAGGGGTCCATGCAGCCAATCGGGAGCAATTTTTATTTTTAGAGAAAAATGCGCCAACCAAGTCCACGGTGGTCGCAAAATATGCGGATTGGAGAGGGTCTTTGGGACGGCATTCTGGCGAGGGATGCGGGAGCGCGTGGCGAGCCCCGGGCTGCAAAGTTGGGAGCCTCCATCCAACCAAACGTGCCAAACCGATTTTGGGTTGCCTTTTAAGCTAGTCTTGAAGATGCAGAATTTACTGACTCGGAGATTTTCCCTCGGAAAATGAAGAAAGAAAGAGAAGAAATAAGCTAAAAATATATCGAATGGGCAAAACAATCGAAAAGATGATTTTGGATCTGAAAACCTATCTATGTTGGACACTTGAATACCCTCGTTCGATTTTTCATCCTTATTTTTCGCATCTTCCGAGGGGAAATCTCCAATATGCTAAGTTCCGCAACCTCGTGACTAGCCTGAATCGCCACCCCAAAAAAAAATTCACACGTTTGGTTGGATGTTGACTCCCAACTTTTCACCGCGGAGCTCATCACGCGCCCTCGCATACCTCGTGAAAATGGCATCCCGAAGGCCCTACACAATCGGCATCTTTTGCGATGACCGTGGATTTGGCTGCCGCATTTTTCTTCTTTCAAAATAAAAATTGCTCCCGATTGGCTGCATGGAGCCCTTTCAAACATGCGCTATCCAAAAAGCAGGCAAAAGCAAGGGGCGCCGCTTCCCTTGATGATTCCAGTGCCGATGTAAACGCTCAAATCGAAAAGTGAACTTCAAATGATTTGGAGGAACTATGCAAAAGGGCCCCTACAAAGCCTGCCGCGCATGCAGCTAAACTGTAGGAGGCTACACTCTTGCTTCTTTTCTTCTTTACACTTTCGGACTTATCTTATTCTAACTATTAAACGACCGCACGAGGTATGATTTCGATACTACGGCGGTCCACTATCCGGAATAGGATTTCGCTATTCACTTCAAGTATGCTTTCAATGTATGCTTTCAATACAAATATACAGCGGTTACGGTTTCGTACTTTATATGTTACTTTTCTCAGTTCAGTTCTCATCTCCGAAGCTGGCTGCCATAGAGTTCTTAAGCATCATGAAACTCAACTCGGAACTCAACTGTACTAAGTACTCCGTACAACGATCTAGGCACCTCACACCAACATCATTCAGATCGGTCCTACTGTACTCCGTACTGAGTACTTTTTATAGTTGTAGTTGCTTTTTGTACTTAGCCGTTTTCTTAGCCCTTTTACTTGCGTCTCTGGCTCTTGTGCTTGCCTCCTAGCACAACTCCCCCCCCCTTAGGGAAGGTCACGTCCACGCTGACCACGTCGGACCGGTGAAGTATTTATACAGATCTTCTATTGTTGCTCAGGATGATTATACAGGTCTCAGCCGCCTGTTGTCTGGGATGACATTACACTTCCCATGACACACACCGCAGTAAGGAGTTCAACCTCTTAAGCACAAGGGTCGGCCTCTCACCGGTCTGCCATCTGCACTACCAGGCTCCCCCAAGGCTCGAAATCTCACATCCATTACTACGCTCAAGGTTTCAAACCTTCCAACACGGCACACTACAGGTGATGACAATAGGTTTGCCAATTACCCGGCAGTTCTCGGGATGCCGGCCCGGAGGAAAGGTTTGAAACCCCTACCGCCTCCTCGGGATGCGCTGAGCTTTTATCCAGATCTCCAACTGCCGCCCGGTCATGCCAGGTCTGGAGCCAATGCTCTCATGAAATGGATTATACAGATTTCCACCTGTTACCTGGCTGTGCCGAGGCTAGAGCCACTGCTCTGTTGGATGGATTATCCAAGTTCTCACCTGTCGCCTGGCGCGCTCGCGGTGGCCGCCATCTGCCACTTGCGGCGCGCTCTCTCCCCCCCAAAAGAAAAGCGGTCCGCTCCCGGACGCTTCACTCTCGGTGGCCCTAAGGGGAGGGCGCGGGTGAGCACCTCGGTGTGCTCACCTCATGGCGACACGCATGCAAGGGTGGGCCTCCTTGCACGCGCGTGACGATGCGTCCCGTCGAGACGGGTGCACTCGCCCGGAGCTTGGGGCTCGCCGGCCTCATCAGCACCCCGAGTGTGGGTGCCGAGCTCTGCGCTCGGCGGCGGGGCATGCGTGCGCGGTGTGCTGCTCCCTTGCACGCGCATCAACCTCTGCAAGGAGGCCCGATGCGCCTGGACGCGGTGCACACGCTGCGCGCTACCCCCAGGCACCATGTGTCTGGTGTGCCTGGCGGGGCAGCGGCGCGTCACGCAGCCCGAGACAGCACAGCGAGAGCTGCTGCCTCATGGCGGTGCGCCTGGCACGCTCGCGGTGGCTGCCATCTGCCACTCGCGGCGCGCTCTCTCCCCCCCAAAAGAAAAGCGGTCCGCTCCCGGACGCTTCACTCTCGGTGGCCCTAAGGGGAGGGCGCGGGTGAGCACCTCGGTGTGCTCACCTCGTGGCGACACGCATGCAAGGGTGGGCCTCCTTGCAGGCGCGTGGCGATGCGTCCCGTCGAGACGGGTGCACTCGCCCGGAGCTTGGGGCTCGCCGGCCTCATCAGCACCCCGAGTGTGGGTGCCGCGCTCCGCGCTCGGCGGCGGGGCATGCGTGCGCGGTGTGCTGCTCCCAGGCACGCGCATCAACCTCTGCAAGGAGGCCCCATGCGCCTGGACGCGGTGCACACGCTGCGCCACCTCCAAGCA
>LGRX02032863.1:0-18573 GCA_001247695.2 Cymbomonas tetramitiformis
TCCCATAGCCCCGCCATATTCCTCCATTCCGACACGGCGATGGCCTTGCATTCGTGTCGGTGTGTCCGCTGCCAGTCTCCGCGCTGACACTCAGGTGAACAATACACACGCAAAAGGCACCCTCCGCATTGACGGACGCCTTTCCCAATCAGGACACGGCGACATACGGAACAAGGCTCTTGTCTCTTCGGCAGGGAGCTCGGGGGAATCGGTTGACAGTATTCCGCAAAGTGCGCATGGATGTAGATTATTGTTCTCCAACACTCGTGGCCGTGGGAGCACTGGCGCGGAAAACTGGTGGATTCGCTTTGCCCGCGGTTTTGAAAAGATGAAGCGTAGATACCTTCCGCTGCACGTATGCATACCACACGATTGGCATAGTCAGGTCTGCCGTATTTGGGATTTTTTTAGTGGTACGCATCTGCCGAAATATGCACTCCGGCGCGAACTGTGATACATTGTATCCAGTGCATTTTATGAGAGGTTCGATGGGATTCTCAGGACACCATGCCTCCACCATGATATCTCCACGCGCAGGATCCCCTGTCGCAGCATACTTGTCTTGCACATACACGAACGCCATCCACGTCTCGCCCGGCCGGCCAGTGGTCACCCAGCTTTTCCTCCACCATCCGCGACGCAACTGCCCTTCCACGACAACATTGCCTGATTGGAGCGACTCCACCCGCCATTGGACGACACGGTGGAACATGGTTCACACGGCGGTAACCACCAGCGCCAAGAAAAGGGCACGCGAAGAAAACGGTCGTGGATCATAGCGCAGTTCCGGGCACTTTAGCGAACCGAACATCGCACATGCATCGCTTTCGGGCTCCCATTGCCTTCGTGCAGTTTCCGGCACATCCAGGAGAAACATCTCTGCATTCCCTTGGGGACGTGCCCCCTCCAACAGCGAGCCCCATGATGCATCCGGGCCGTACAGGCAATGCCCGTGAAACTTGAACTCAAAGGAGTACGATTCGGCTCCCTCCACATTTTGACGCATGCGGCGGACATAGCAGAACGCCCGACATCGGTACCGCAAAAATTCAGTCATGTCCACCCAAGAGTCAAGCGTCATGTACGCATTCGCACACGCGGATCGCAGCGGTTCGTGACCCAGACCGGTTAACGTGCCTGCAACCTAAAACACCGCACAATCGATGTTCAATACACTTTAATGCCAAAAGTATTACTCATCTGGAAGTTTTAGGTGCCTCCATAATGTACCGTTAATAATTGGAGCATTAAAACGGACAAGTGGTGCGCGCTCACGTGAGGTCTACAAGTGTACCGGCGGGCACGGGCGGAATCCACTCAACGACAATGCCGTATTTCGCGAGTACAAACAATACACCAATTCCCAAAGAAGCTCATTTTGGCTTTACACATAAGAAGTGTATAGAAATTGTATTACATATCTTGTTCTCCCTCACTATTCAAGAGTGTTATTAGCTGTTGCCAACGAGCTGTTGCCTCGTTATTAACACTATCACTATTCCATGTTGTCATAAAAGCTAGATGATCCTCAATGGTCCACCTCCACGGTGCCGGCGGTTTGCGGGCCGTGCACTCCATCCTATGCCCAAACGGCACCAACCTCCAATGCGCACGCTGACAGACTATGTCGCAATAGCGTACTTGCCGGCATGGGCACCGCCTCCTGGTTCCACGAGGCAGCCTGGTCTTGCACAATGAGCATCGGCCAATCCGAAGTGCGGTGGCACGCCAAGCTGAGAACGCCGCACACTTGGCGTTCACTGCATCCACTTGAACGCCAAGCTCCGCGTAGGTCAAGAGACGGCTGACAGGAAGGAGAGGGGAGTCTTCTGAAATGGAGGGGCCATCTGTAAGGTCTCGGTGAAGCTGCGTCCCAAAAAACGATTGGAAGACGTTGGTGAAGTGTAACCGAGGGTGACCCCACGGACCGTGAACAAGCACAACCTCCCCCCACCAACCCTGGCAACCGCTGCCGTCGAGGGGCGTGGCATATACACGAAGTCGCAGCAGGCCCCGTAGGCCGTAGGGATGTCCCAATTGGGGCACAGACCAGCCGCTCCGCGGCCACCCTGCAAACTCGAAAAAGTTGGCGGAGGGGGTCAGCGGACACTCCCCGGCCTTCACGAATATAGCGTGATGAAGATGTTGATCACCAAAGACGTCCAGCAGCAAGCTTTGCGCGTGCAACGCAAAGGAGTCCGCCGAGCTCTCAGGCCATAACCCACCAGCAAGACGGCGTTGCTCCAGCGTCCAGATTTTCAATAGAGACCACCGCTCCAAGCCAACCTGGCTGCAATACGCGTGACGAGGTGTGGATGTTACCTGCAGCAAAAGGCATGGTACGTCGGTTTTCAGAAGTAAAAAAACCAACCATCTCCATCCAACTGGCTGGATCGCTGTGATTTATCGCATGCCAGGAAGGCAGCTTTGCAGCCGCAATGCAGGCATCAGGCGGGAACATATGAACATCATCCAATACCCAATACGAGGACATCGGCGACAAACCTACCTCTTAGGTTAGCATCCAATGGCGCTTATTGGTTTCCCAGACATCACTAACTTGCCATCGGTAGCCGCCTTGGAGGCCACAAAAAGACGGGCAAGGCTAGCGGCGGATGGCCGTTTCGCGGGCTCGCGGTGCACGCAGTCCATAACTGGGTTCCAGATTGCACGGCTGACATAGGTATTGCTCGACCGCTTCCCCAGGATGTCATGCACAGTCGCGCTGGTGGCATCATCATTAACTCTCTTAAGGGCGTCACGTGAATCTCGAATCAAGATGCGCACGAGGATCGGGGCAATCGCCCACATGTCGGTTGCAGGTGTCGGTCCTCCATTACTGTACTCCGGCGCATACACGGATCCAGGCTTGTGATGTGCATCGTCAGGCGTTCCGGAGGTCCATCGGTGCCTTCGGTAGTGGTCTTCAGGCAGCCCTTCCCTATGCTGCCGCCTTGATAGCCCGAAGTCGATGATGACCAAGCTGTCGGGCCTCGTCGGGGAAAGCACCATGTTTGTTGCCCTGACGTCCCCGTGGGAGATACCGGCTTTATGCAGCGCAGCAAAGCCTGTCAAGATTCTGGCGCACAGGTCTCTCTTGAAGGTCATGGTAACAGCCACGGGCGGTTGTGCCAGGAAGGCGTCCAGGGAGATGCCGTGGTCCATGGAAAGTAAGAACGGTGCACATGCGGGACGTTCTCGTTCGCCAAGCTGCCGCAAACCGAAGTGGAGTATGGGCGACACGTACTGCGGAGCTGAATTCGCGGCGAGGGTCGTCATGTATAGTTCCCGAGCAAACTCGGAAAAGCGGGTTGACGCGCTTGGCCAGTGCTTTAGACTGAACTCTTTGTACACCAAAGGAACTGTGCCGTTGAGGGTGCAACCGACTCTGGTTGACGCGAAACCGCCGTCGCACTTTTTCGCCGGACCTAAAGGATTTGAGAACGTGACCATATTGTAGGAGACTTCACCCAAGTTGCAGTTCTGCGCCAGAGTGCGCGCGACATCCGGGCCGTAACGCCAGGCGGTTGTGCGTGGGTCTCGTGAGCTGGGACGACTGGTTCACGGACGTGAGCTGGGAGTAGTACTCCGAGCAACCACCCACGAATATGGGAAGCGGTGCTTGTGGAAGGGGTTTCTTCTCCTCGACAGAAGCTTCAAGTGCACTATTTGCCCTTTCCAACTTCACTAGTTTTTTCTTAAGACGCTTGGACTTGTTGTTACGGCTGCGGGTTTTGCGTTTCTTGGTCTTGCAAAAGGTGCAGCAACCGCCCTCCTCTATCAGACCTAGTATTACATTTAATGATGTTACACACATACGACACGCCACAACGCACATGCGCCCACGGTCCGCCGTACCGGCCCGAAACAACCACATAACTCCTACCGGCCACACCCCCTGAATATGGTCGCGTGTCAGAGGAGCTGTCCTCACACCACACCAAATATATCCCGTGTGCCCTACCCACATGCGCCCACGGTCCACCGCACCAACTCGACACAACCACATACATCCTACCGCTCACACCCCCTTGTTATGGTCGCGTGTCAGAGGAGCTGTCCTCACACCGCACCAAATATATTCCGTGTCCCCAACCCACATGCGCCCACGGTCCACCGCACCGACCCAAAACACACACACATACATGCTACCGGCCACACCCCCTTAATATGGTCGCGTGTCAGAGGATTTGTCCTCACACCGCACCATAGATATTCGGTGTGCCCAACCCACATGCGCCCACGGTCCACCGCACCGACCCGAAACAAACACACACTTCTACATCCTACCGGCCACACCCCCTTGTTATGGTCGCGTGTCAGAGGATTTCTCCTCACACCGCACCATAGATATTCGGTGTGCCCAACCACATGCGCCCACGGTCCACCGCACCGACCCAAAACAAACACACACATCTACATCCTACCGGCCACACCCCCTTGTTATGGTCGCGTGTCAGAGGATTTGTCCTCACACCGCACCATAGATATTCGGTGTGCCCAACCCACATGCGCCCACGGTCCACCGCACCGACCCGAAACAAACACATACATCCTACCGGCCACACCCCCTTGTTATGGTCGCGTGTCAGAGGATTTGTCCTCACACCGCACCATAGATATTCGGTGTGCCCAACCCACATGCGCCCACGGTCCACCGCACCGACCCGAAACAAACACACACATACATCCTACCGGCCACACCCCCTTGTTATGGTCGCGTGTCAGAGGATTTGTCCTCACACCGCACCATAGATATTCGGTGTGCCCAACCACATGCGCCCACGGTCCACCGCACCGACCCGAAACAAACACACACTTCTACATCCTACCGGCCACACCCCCTTGTTATGGTCGCGTGTCAGAGGATTTGTCCTCACACCGCACCATAGATATTCGGTGTGCCCAACCACATGCGCCCACGGTCCACCGCACCGACCCAAAACAAACACACACATCTACATCCTACCGGCCACACCCCCTTGTTATGGTCGCGTGTCAGAGGATTTGTCCTCACACCGCACCATAGATATTCGGTGTGCCCAACCACATGCGCCCACGGTCCACCGCACCGACCCAAAACAAACACACACATCTACATCCTACCGGCCACACCCCCTTGTTATGGTCGCGTGTCAGAGGATTTGTCCTCACACCGCACCATAGATATTCGGTGTGCCCAACCCACATGCGCCCACGGTCTGCCGCACCCACCCAAAACAAACACATACACCCTACCGGCCACACCCCCTTAATATGGTCGCGTGTCAGAGGAGTTGTCCTCACACCGCACCATACGTATTCAATGTGCCCTACCCATTTACGCCCACGGTCTGCCGCACCAACCCGAAACATCCTCGAAAATTCCAGCTACCACACCCCGTTTCAACCGAGCCACGGGTCCGGGGGCGCGCCTCGAGCCTTGCAAAACAAGGACACGCGCACGCCTCTCCTAACCCACCGGCTGGGATCCTCACCTACCCCGACCGAAAATGCAATGTAGCCACGGGTACAGGGGGCGCGCAGCGAGCCTTGAATCAGGCCACGCGCACGCCGCTCCCGACCCACCGGCACATCATCGGGGAAAAGAAAAACAACCATTTGTCATGTAACCTTACCGGCCGGTCGAAGCAGTACCCTCCCGAGCTGACCACCATGCAGACACCAACACAAGTGGAACACGCTTGTTGTACGCACGTCTCTTTTTAAGCAACCTCTGACGGCGGAACGTGTGACATAAATTAGGTTCAAGATATGCAAACGGTTTCAGGAAACGCAGAAAACTCACCGGCGGTTCTGCAGGCTCTTCAGGCGCGCCGCCTTCTTCACCCGCGGGCTCCTCGTTGACGTCCTCATTGAGGTCCAACGCGGCTGCTGCACCGGCTTGGCCAGCTTGGCCCACAACCTGCACACCCGATAACCCGACTGTGTGGGGGGAAAAAACAAACGCAAAACGTCGGTCTAAGACCATGATGTTTCATAAAATTTAAACTGAAGCTCGCACCGGTGGATCTCCCCCGTTCCCGCCGTTGGAGCGTCCCGCCGCAGCAAGGAGTCTTGCTGCGCGATTGCTACCAGACGTACGTGCGGGAGGAGAAGACGCCATGTTTATTATATATTCAAACTTCAAAATTACTACAAGGGCGGAAAGGGAAGGTGGTCAAAAAACCTTCTCTTTCGAAAGAACGAATAAGCCCCGCCCGCCGCAGTTTAAACCCTCGCCTGATTTGAAATCGAGTGTTCCAAGTATTTATTATTTTAAAGTATATATGTCACATGCGTGGGTATGATGACGATCGCGATTTTGATTGGACTACACCACTTACAGGCTTTCCCCATTCACGACATTCCCTGACATATTTATAGTGCACGCGAGCCTTCGCGAATCAGGTTGCCACAACCTTTTATACCTCGACTGATTCAGTGTGTATAATTACTCATCGTCGACTGCAAGACAAATCTTTGGCCTTTTACAAACCCAGCCTCTTCGAGTCATATCTGCTGGCATCGCGCCAGTCATTCTGGGGCTCTCGCGTGAACCCTGGGGCATCCTGAAGCGGGCTTGGTGACATTCCTATGTCATCGGGTGTATAATTCTACCGATTTATACCGACTTAAGCAAACTTAAGCAAACTTAAGTAAACTTAAGAAAACTTAAGCAAACTTAAGCAAACTTAAGCAAAAACCTTGTTCTAGTGAATGGAGTAGCACTAGGGGGTGTACTCATGCAGGATCAGGGACGAGGCTTGCAGCCCTTGGCCTTTGAAAGCCGGCAGTTCTCCAGTGCAGAGCAGAACTATTACGCTGGGGAACGAGAGCTTTGTGCCATCCATCATTGTACCACGGTCACCTGGAGACATTATCTGATTTTTACATCATTTAAGCTCATGGGAGACCATAAACCCCTCCAGTGACTCTTCGCCCCAGCTAGGGAGCTCAGCCGACGTCAGGCTCGCTGGTACGAGGACTTGGTAGAGGTAGGAGTCCATCAGATGGAGCACGTGCCAGGGCGCTGTTTGGTAGTACCGGATGCGCAGTCCCGGCGACCAGACTATCAGGAAATGTCAGCCAGGGAAGGTTTGAAGGAAAAAGGGATAGTGGATCGCGCCACGGATGGGCCCAGAGACTCCGAGCCGAAAGGCAAGGGGTCCGAAGAGGACGAGGATCCTACCTCTGTCCTCGGGACAGTGGATCGCGCCACAGATGGACCCAGGTACTCTGAGCCGAAAGGCAAGATATTCGAAGAGGACGAGGATCCTACATCTGTCTTAGGCGCCACCTTCGAGTATAGTGATTCCGAGGACGAGTCCTTCCCTCCCACCAGTCCGGCACCGGTCATTGGTGAGCTCACCCATCTGAATGGGCTCACGTGGGTAGAGACGCCGGCCCTCTGGCTGGACGCAGCTGCCACCCTAGCAGTAGGCGAGAAGTCCTTAAGGGATGCCGAATCGCTAGCAGTCATGACCAGGGCAGACCGAGCTAGGGAACAGGCCGCAGCAGAAGTCCAGAGTCACCCGGAGGCAGCAAGAGGAGCACCGGGGACCGACGAGTCCCCCCATCCTGAGACCCAGAGTCATCCGAAGGCAGCCGGAGAGGCACCTGAGCCCGTTAATAAGCCCCCAGAAGGTAGCTCCCACTACGACCAGGTCGTAGATCGCCAGGACTGGAAGCTGATCAGGGAGCGCTTTGAGGAGATAGCGGCCCAATACGGGATGTTTGACGTGGACGCGTGTTGCGACTCCATGGGCGTTAACCGGCAGGTTGACACCTATTGGACCGACTGCTTGAAGGAAAAGTGGCGCGGGAAACACGTTTGGTGTAACCCCCCTTACACGAAGGATTCGGACTTGATAGAAAGAATTCTTCGGCATTTCCTTGCTGAGTGGCGCGCCGATCCGGAAAACACCTCGGCGATGTTCCTTCTACCAGACTATGACGCTCCCTGGAGGCGGTTGATTCACCCCAAATATGGGCTTCATCCGGTCAAGGTCTTTGACATAAAGGACGAAAAAGGTCGTCCCAACCACCTCTTCGAGTCTCCTGATGGAGGTCGGCCCCCGCTGCGCTGGCCGGTCCTTCTGGTTTGGGCCCCAGCAGCCAGCAGGGCAAAGCCCCGAGCGCCACCTGCGCGAAAGGACAGTGTCTACACTGGGACATATTCGGACTCGTTGAGACCGTAGTGCGTTCGGTGCCGTCGGGGATGAGACCGCTCTCCGAATCGTCCCATCGAGCCCGGTTCACTCCGATACCGCCCTTCGGGCGGTACCGTCGGTCCCAAGACCGCCCTTCGGGCGGTCTCATCGGTTCCGGTTTGGCATGATACCGCCCTGCGGGCGGTGCCATCGGTTTCGGTCCAGCTCGGCTCTGACCCTCATTCCGGCTCGTCGGTTCTCATAGTCTTTTTCGATACGTTTCAATCCAGGCGAAAATTCTGATTGTACTGAAAACTGACCGTACGTTCGATAGCTTGAAATGACGGCATTTCACTCCTCTACACATGACTCAACAGCAACACAATCGAACGATAGCTTTCTCTCAGCCGCGGTCATTTCGTTGAACCAACTGCCGGGGATTTTGATTTCGACGCCTAGCTCCACTTGTTCTTTTCCATCATACTGCACAATAAAGTGGTCGAGCGATACTAGTGTTCTATCACCTGCTGTTTTTTTCTTTACCATATTTGTGACTATGTGTTACCTTCAGTACGGCTGTTATTCGCTCACTGAGAGGAGCCCTTACAGTCCTTGAAAAACATTTTGAGAGAGTGAGAGAGCCCAAGTTTCGTCTCAAGAGTCCACTTGTCACGATTACAACGTTCAGCGTGGGAGCGGGCACCACAACCAGCCGAACTGACGAGTCGATCCGCCGGTTCCGATACACGATGAGACGGACTCGATATTTTTGGCATCGACGGTGCTGGGACACGATGAGACCGTGATATCTCTAGGTCCGTCGGGTCCGAGACCGTAGCTAGTTCAGTATCGATGGTACTGGGACGTGGTGAGACCGCGTATTATTTGGGTCCGTCAGTTCCGGTACACGATGAGACCGTCCAAAAAATCGTACCGTCGGGGATGGGACCGTGGGGGTCCGTGCGTACCGGATCCGAATCCGATCCTGAACCGGTACCAGTGTCGACACTGCGAAAGGACAGTGAAGCGGAACCCGACGAGCCTTTAGTCACTACAGGGGTTGCAGCGAAGGTCAGGGCAGCGTCAGGACCACTGAAGGCTGATGAGTTCGTCCGCGCCTTGCAAGCGGAATACGAACGCAGCCCGTACCTCAGTTCGTTGAGAGAAGAACTGATCGCAGCCCCACATCAGAGGACAGACACATTTCGCATGGTGGACGACATGATTTGGCGAGTGGCAGAAGGGCGGTATCAGCTGGTACTAGCTCAGGATTCCCCCCTCAGAGAGCTGGTGATGCGCGAAGCACACGAGTCCCCGGCAGCAGGGCACACAGGAAGGGATAAGACACTGGACAGGGTATCCCGTCGTTTTTGGTGGCCACGCATGAGCAAGGATGTCACCGACGACTGGTGCAAATCCTGCGTCGTGTGCCAGCAGACCCGGCCGCGCAACGGGTATCCAGACGGTCAGCTTAACCCCCTGCAAGTCCCAGTAAGACTGTGGCAAGTGGTTAGTATCGACTTCGTCACTGTGCTGCCTCGCACAGAGCGAGGGTACGACGCGTTTGCTACCTTCACGGACAAGTTGTCCAAGATGGTGCACGTAGTCCCCATGCTTTACGCTGACAGCTCGGCTGCTCAGATCGCGCGCATGTATTTCGACCAAGTGTGGCGTTTGCACGGCGCTCCCATGAAGATCGTCTGTGATCGGGACTCCCGCTTCAGAGATGAAATGCATCTCGAGCTACATCGGTTGATGGGAGTCCAGATTGCCTCTACCACGCCGTACCACCCACAAGGTGATGCTTGGGCAGGCAGAGCACACAAACCACGCGGTCGAACGTATGTTACGCGCGTATGTCGACGCCAACCAGCACGATTGGGACTTGTGGTGTACCCCGGTCGAGTACGCCATCAATGACTCTCGTTCCGCCGTCACGGGCTTCACCCCTTTTCAACTGACGTACGGTCACGCTCCGGCCTCTCAGCTAGACTTCTTCGTGGAGGCAGCACTTGCATCACGGAGAGGCCGAGCTAAGGGGGGGAGGGGCGCAGCAGTGAAAAAGGGTACAACCCACGAGACAGCCCGCCAATTTGTTCGCCAGTTGCAGCTCGCTAGGGAGAAGCTGCTCTTAGCTCAGCAGCAGCAGATCGCCCAGTACGACGCGCGTCACAAGTCCAGGAGTTACGCAGTAGGTGATGAGGTTTGGGTAGACGCCACGTACCTCACCCAGCCGGGCGACCGCGGGTTGCACAAGAAATTGCTTAAGAAGCGCCTCGGACCCCTTCGGGTGCTGGAAGTCTTTCACAGCGACAGGCAGATGGCCCTCCCCGCGAGCGATAGGGGCGCACCGTCGGCCTATAGGTTGCAGACGCCTAAGCAGTGGAATCAAAGTGCACGATGTGTTTACCGTGGACCGGCTTTCGCCGGTAGAGTCGAGTAGCCGCTTTGTCGAGAGAGCTAAGGAGATTCCCCCTCCTCCGTTGGACGTCAGTGGACGCAAGGAAACCCACGTCGAGAGGGTGGAGCGTTCGCGTACGCGCCAGCGTCAGGGTAGGAGGTGGACGGAGTACCTGGTCAAGTGGACAGGAATGCCCCGCAGTGAGAACGAGTGGAAGACCCGAGAGGATCTGGAGTGGGACGGAGCCGGTAGGTCCGGCGTTCCCAACCGGGCGTTGTTGGAGTTTGAGAGGATCGAGGCTAAGAGAGTGGAGCGAGAGAAGCTTAAGGTCCGTAAGAGGCGCGACGAATCCGCAGGAGCAATATGGACCACGCTCTCGGAGGAGCTCAAGGTAGACGGCGCAATGCCATGGGTGCCAGAGGAGAGGTTTGATGAGGAAGTAGGAACTTTCGCGAGAGTATCTGCTCAGAGCACCCTGCCGCCAGTCAACGGAGCCGCAGCACTTGAGAAGGAGCCAGTCGGTCAGTCTAAAATTCTCGTATTGTTTTGTGGGACCGGGTCAGTCGAGAGGCAGTTTACTAAGCAATTTCCCAACAGCGAAGTAGTTGCCGTAGACATTCAGCCCAAGTGGGGCCCCACGCATTGCGAGGATATCATGCGATGGGACTACCGACAGTTCAGACCAGGACACTTCGACGTAGTCTGGGCTAGCCCACCTTGTACAGAGTACAGCCAGGCGAAGACGGTAGGCATCCGAGATTTGCGCGCTGCGGACAGGCGAGTTCGTAGGACATTGGAAATCATCCGGTACTTGAGGCCCGAAGCATACTTCATTGAGAACCCGAAGGGAAGAGAGCCCCACGGTTTGCACACGCGTCGATGCATGAGTAATCTACCAGCTCCGCACCTCGTCACGTACTGTAAATACGGGACCGCATACAGAAAGCCCACGCACATCTGGACCAACGTTCCGTTGCGCACACCCCTGCGAGTGTGCGATTCCGACACGCCTTGCGAATTCTTCCGGCAATACGGTAGGCACGAGAAAGTAGCGCAGCGAGGGCGCGCGATGAGAGCCGGAGGTGTGTTTGCGAAGGGCATGGGAGCGCGAGAGAATTTGTATGGGATTCCTTCAGCACTGTTAAAACAGCTTTTCCACAACCTGACCTTACATGAAGAGGTGCATGCGTTCCTGTCTGAACTGCTCGTCAGGGAAGATCTAAGCGAGATGAGCGGTTTAGTCCAGTCAGCTGTTGTTGAGAGTGACCTGCCCGAGCTTGAACCGGAACCGATAGCGTTAGCGGGATTACGAGCCGAAGTGACGATCATACCCGAGGGCGGATGGGAATCTGACGCGAGTGGTCTTAGCGATTGAGAGCGTTGGGGAGCTTCGGGAAGAGCGGTGGCTCCAGCCTTGGCGAGACCAGGCGGCAGGTGATAACCTGGGTAATCCATCCAAGAGAGCAGTGGCTCTAGCCTCGGCACAGCCAGGCAACAGGTGGAAATCTGTATAATCCATTTGAGCAGTGGCTCTAGCCTCGGCACAGCCAGGCAACAGGTGGAAATCTGTATAATCCATTTGAGCAGTGGCTCCAAGCCTCGGTATGACCAGGCCGCAGGTGAGAACCTGGATAATCTATCCAACCGAGCAGTGGCTCTAGCCTCGGTACGACCAGGCAACAGGTGGAAATCTGTATAATCCATTTCATGAGAGCATTGGCTCCGGACCTGGCACGACTGGGCAGCAGTTGGAGATCTGGGTAAAAGCTCTACGCATTCCGAGGAGGCGGTGAGGGTTTAAAACCTTTCCTCCGGGCCGGCATCCCGAGAACTGTCAGGTAATTGGCAAACCTATTGTCATCACCTGTAAGTGTACCGTGTTGGAAGGTTTGAAACCTTGAGCGTGGTAATGGATGTGAGATCTCGAGCCTTGGGGGAGCCTGGTAGTGCAGATGGCGGACCGGTGAGAGGCCGACCCTTGTGCTTAAGAGGTTGATCTCCTTATTGCGGTGTGTCTTGGGAAGTGTAATGTCATCCCAGACAACAGGCGGCTGAGACCTGTATAATCATCCTGAGCAACAGTAGAAGATCTGTATAAAAACTTTACTGGTCCGACGTGGTCAGCGTGGACGTGGGGAAAATATTTAATTTAGATTATTTCTTTGTGATTTTAGATTAACTCATTTTCATGTTGATTTTAGATTAAGTTTTCTTGATGTCATCCGGCTATGGCCGGTGGTCCTTTCAACGACTCGTGTTCAAATAATGTGCACACAGGTCAAACGCTCTCGTTCCCGCTTGCCATCATGAGGAAGCCTCCAAAAAGCTTTAAGAAGATTTGTCTCGCTTGTGATAATGGTGGGCGCCGTTGTAATAGACACTCACGGCGTGTTCTGCTTGAAAAAAGGGCCTCTGTACTTCTTCTATATCCTAAACCCTTTGACTTGCCTTTTACCGCTGCACGCGACCGGCAAGCATCTTTGAAACTTCCGAGTTTCAAAGATGCGTTTTATATTTTGGGTGCACCCTAATTTTACAAAACGACCGAGCGCTTCCCGTTTGTGCGGGATATTCACATTTATTCCATGGAATATTTCATATGGATTAACACACATAAGCACGAAGGCATCGGCCACACATCTATGAAACTAACGAGTTTCAAATATGCGTTTTTTTGTCATTTGGGTGCGCATACCCAAATAACAAATCAGCCGAGCGCTTCCCGTTGGCGTGGGGTATCCAACGCTTGAATGTTGAATATTCATTGTAATATGAGTTAGCAAGCGAGGTTGCAAAGGCATCGGGACAGAATCTACGAAACTGTCCTATGCCTTTGCCTTATGCCTTTGGGTTTGGGTTCGAACGTACCCAAACCCAAAGATGCCAAACAGCCGAGGGCTTCCCGTGTGCCTAACGCACGAAACTTGGCACGAATACTACCATGGTACATATATTTAAGTTACCAGAAGCTCAAGGCTTCAAGTTACTTGTGCGCGAAACGCGCAATGTATTTCTAAGGCAGATGTTTTGGGTTTGGGTTCGAACGTGCCACCCAAACCCAAAGATGCCAAACAGCCGAGGGCTTCCCGTGCGTCCTAGAGCACGAAACTTGGCACACATACTGCCATGGTACATATCTTTGAGTTACTTGAAGCTCAAGGCTTCAAGTTACTTGTGCGCGAAACGCGCAATTTATTTCTAAGGCAGATGTTTTGGGTTTGGGCTCGAACGTGACACCCAAACCCAAAGATACCAAACAGCCGAGGGCTTCCCGTGCGTCCTAACGCACGAAACTTGGCACGAATACTACCATGGTACATATATTTAAGTTACCAGAAGCTCAAGGCTTCAAGTTACTTGTGCGCGAAACGCGCACTTGATTTCTAAGGCAGATGTTTTGGGTTTGGGTTCGAACGTGACACCCAAACCCAAAGATGCCAAACAGCCGAGGGCTTCCCGTGCGTCCTAGAGCACGAAACTTGGCACACATACTGCCAAGATACATATCTTTGAGTTACTTGAAGCTCAAGGCTTCAAGTTACTTACTTTTTTTCAAGCAGAACACGCCGTGAGTGTCTATTGTGGCAAACATGGCAAATAATAAAAGTCATATATCCCTGTTATTCACGGCCGTGACTTTTAGATTCACGGCCGTGAATCTTTCCGAATGGAACCAACAACCGTTCGATTAAAATCGAACGGTTTTTGGTTCCATTCGGACATATGGACATCACGGCAAGACAACTCTTCAGTGAAATATTTCGCATGGCATGGCGATAGCTCAACAGGTACAGTACAGCGCAGCGTCATGGATGCATGCACCGGTAATAGCCGGATGACATCAAGAAAACTTAATCTAAAATCAACATGAAAATGGGTTAATCTAAAATCACAAAGAAATAATCTAAATTAAATAGCCTACCGTGGACGTGACCTTCCCTAAGGGGGGGGGAGTTGTGCTAGGATGCAAGCACAAGAGCAAGAAAAACGGCTAAGTATAAAACGCAGGAGTACTCAGTACGGAGTACAGTAGGACCGATCAGAATGATGTTGATGTGAGGTGCCTAGACTGTTGTACGGAGTACTCAGTACAGTTGAGTTATGGAAAGAGTTCCTGAATGTATAAGAACTCTAAGTGTAACCCGTTTCGGGGATGAGAACTGAACTGAGAATTGTAACATAAAAGTAAAGAGCCGTAACTGCTGTATATTGTGTATTGAAAGCATGCACTGAAAGCAAAAGCATACTAGAAGGATTTACGAAACCGAAGTCCGATAGTAGACCAACCGAAACCATACCTCGTGCGGTCGTTTAATAAGTATAGATAAGATAAGTCCGAAACCGTAAAGAAGAGAAGAAGCAAGAGTGTAGACTCCTACAACAGCTCATGGGACTAAAGGCAGCCAGCACAACGGTGGGATTTGAAGGTATATGGATACTTCCATTGTCCCCTAAGAATCTCAGAAAATCGGTGGCGAAAGGTTTTGAACTGATTTTCAAGTACCCAAATTCCTTTTATACCTTTATGCCTACTGGACAGGAAAGGGACCCTACAGATCGCCAGGAGAGGGATGCTATAAAGATAACTACTCAGACGTGGTAATCGTATCCATAAGCAGTTCACTTAAGGGATGCGGTTTAAGCAGACCACTAAACAATCACAGCTTACAAACCAAGCTCACCCAGTGGTTTGTGAATGCTGTACTTGATGACAAGTTGACACCGAAACTTTTAAACGAAACAGGGGTGCCTCCTGGGATAATAAAGACAATTATGCAGGATAGGCAGATCATGCTTCCCCTGGCATTGCGTCCTTGGAGTCCTGTGGAGCGAGGGAATGATATGGGGACGTTGTGTTATGCAGGTGCCCACCGCTTGATGATAGCATGATGACAAAAAAAAGAGACCTTTTCTTAGCACTCTCACATGGCCACGAGAGTTAGCACTCATGGGGTACCTCCCAGGCGGGGTTAGCACTGTCTTGAAAGCTCTAGGAGTACCGACACGAGAGGTGAAACCGCTTATTAAGAAACTCTCCAGAATGTGTAGGAAGCATGTTAGGGAACGAGACCGGTGTCACAAAGAAGGACAGCAAGCAAAGAGGCTAGTATCGGAAGAAGCACCGTATATTAATAACTTGGACATTACTGTCATGGGCGATTTAGCCGTAGCTAAAACATCGGCAAATATTCTTAACACACATATGAGCTGATAAGTGACCTTCTCCCTGTGGGGGCCGGGGCTCCCAGAGCCCGGGTTGTCACGGGACCCCATTAAACCTGGGGGCCGCCTGCCCCCAGGTCCTCCTCTCCGACGCCTCGCCACCCCATCTCTCTCCTTCCACGCCCGGCTCCGGAACCACTACATTGCCCTCCGCTGCCACTGCCTCTCCAGGGACCAACATGCTCTCTCCTACTGTTGTGCCCTTTCACTCTCCTGTGAAGGAGATTAGTTTTCTAGAGCCGGAAACGGCCTGTCATGTACGTGGGAAACTGTTTCTCTTGAGTAAACGCTTCGAGGGCATTGCCTTCCACGTCGACGTAAATGCTTCATTATTATTATTATCTCTACGCATCCGCTCTCCCCTTGAACACGAGGATCCTGAGTTGATGTGGAAGTCAAACTTCCAGGGTTCGGAAACATGGAGATACGCATTTCTGCACACCGACCAGTCTGTTGAAACCTAGGAAGGGCGCTAACAGCCGCAAGGAACCCGCTGACTCGGAGGAGCGGATGGGTAGAACTACAGTGCTCACACCCTTCGGACAAGGATGTCATCTATAGCCCATCGAGCATTTCAAGGTTCTACGGACATGCCCTGCGATCAGGGACGCGACGGGTTCGTGCACAAAATCGGCATACAAACTTAACAATGAAGCCATGCGGACGGGAGCATTTTATGGTGCGCGTACTGAAATGAGCGCGAGCCTGAGCGGAGCTGGGGACGAAGCCAGAGTGGGCAGGTATTCCCCGCGTGTCCTCCGCTTCGCATTGATACACAATGTGTACTACACCACGCCATTGTACAAATTGCATCGTGCCGCTTGCATATATTTTCAAAGTCCGCTTGTGAAGGTGAAGTGTTGCGAGCTGCGTAGTTGAATGTGTAATAAGGAACCAGGTCAGAGTGAGAGTAGAACCAAGAGGAGCATTGATCATATCAAGACAATATTTCTAGAAAGCCGCTAAGATTAATGCTATGGGTGACCTAGAGCGGAGGGCATGCCAAAGCACGTTCTTGAAATATCAAAGGGAAAGCGCAGCACAGGAGGGAGACGTGAATAACGAGCACGTCCCACCGTGTGTGGGGAGAAGGTACCAAGTAGAAGGTACTGAAAACCTATGGAACACCGAATTGTCGGCAACTGTTGAAATTTGACAGAGACCAGCAAAAATTCAAGAAGTAGCCGCTGAAGGTCGACCCTGAGAAGCTGCTACAACAGCTGCAGAGTCTCGTAACAGTTTAACCTGCCTGCTTAAATGGCAGCAGCGAAGAAAAGTTAAAACATCACAACTACAGTAAAACTAGCTAATGCAAAACGCAGCTTTCCGCGGAGGCGGGTTCGGATTATTATAACAACGGTAGACACTTTTTTGTTGATTTTCACCACGTTTGGACTTGATATAATCTCCAATCGAGCATTTTGATTCGTGCACTTCTCGCAAGGAGCGCTTGTTGCGCAGCGATTCCCAGGACGAGCGACTTTGTTGAAAGTGTTTACAAGTTCTAGCGGATAGGGGAACAAGTTTAAGGCTCACTAAATTCGTCCCGCCCCTCACAGGTTATCATCCCCTGAGGTTTAACTCCAAACATTACTTAGAGGATATCTCTTCTGGCACTCGTGCTGTGGCTTGCTTTGTGTTCCTCTTGGGTTCTACACGCGCGTGAGTGTGTGCCGAGTACTGGGCATATTGGACCCCGCGCTTGCGCCGATATGCACCTTCATCCACCGAGAACAACCAAGTACATAAGCCGTGTTCCTCTGATATCATGTGGCTTCTGGTTCTCAGTATCCCGCCGGTGTTTCCGTTGATGGTTGGTACATGGGATTCTGGTCGGATTTAACAGCACCTTCCAAGTTTTGCACTTGAAGTCCGAGGATCACTATCATGAGGAAGTCGGCCGTCGTGCAAAATACGAAGCCGCAGGCATAACACGAAGCTGCGGTTTCTTTGTCCTCATCGTTACTGTACTGGTCGGCTTCCGTGATGCCTTTATCAGCGAAGAAAATGCAGAGCGTCGAGCAAATGGCAAGAAAGGTTAAAATAATCACAGTGTACTGTGCTGTTTTCCCAGAGAACGCGGCGCCAGCAATGCCCACATATACGAACAACTGTAACCAAGCTGAGAACTGAGCGAGGCGATATGAGTTATCGCAATTTCCATCGCACTTATCTTCAGCTGAAATCAGCCCGAAAAACGCGAGGATGAAGCCAAAAAGGCCCAAGACCAGTGCACCACATATAAGAACTTTTTGAGACGCCGAGACAGAAACCGTCACCATTTTCCCGAGAAATCTAGCAGAACAAGAGAGGCTCGTGTAACAGAAAAACGGAAAATGTTAGGCAAGAGGTTCTAGCAGTTGAGGCTTACATTTTCTGATCGTGTACCTGCTAAATGCACTTTTGTTTGAAAACATGCAAAAACAGTCTGATTTTATCGAGTTTCGATGCGGATTCCCCATTGTTTTTTCATCACAGCGATCTTGATATTCCGAATTGGCGTCGCGGAGCCAGCGCGAACAGTGAAGCACCCCCAGATTTATACATTGGGACCATCAAAGATCTCGTTTGGATACGTCGTTTGGGTGATATGGCGTATCGATGACGTATCCCTCTTTGCCTATAGGGTTCCCCCTCTGAGCACACCCATATCCAATCGCGCATGAAAATTTGTGGCTTAGTATATAAATGTCATGATTTCGTATATAAATAACTCAAGCCAACTCACTTCCGAATATAAATTATATACTCCGCGATCGTATCGCGCGCGCGATCGATCACGCGCGCGATATCGCGCGAGCTTGCATATAGGGTTCC